>BLSH010027628.1:449902-461495 GCA_018402905.1 Glandirana rugosa | reverse complement strand
GGGGCTGTCTCTTTTCAGGTTAAGGCTGTCTCTTTGCAGGTCTGGGGCTCTTTACTGGTAATGAGGCTGTCTCTTTGCAGGTCTGAGACTGTCCCTTTGCAGGTCTGGGGCTGTCTCTTTGCAGGTCTGAGGCTGTCTCTTTGCAGGTCTGAGGCTGTCTCTTTGCTGGTAATGGGGCTGTCTCTTTGCTGGTAATGGGGCTGTCTCTTTTCTGGTAATGAGGCTGTCTCTTTTCTGGTAATGAGGCTGTCTCTTTGCTGGTAAAGGGGCTGTCTCTTTGCTGGTAATGGGGCTGTCTCTTTTCTGGTAATGGGGCTGTCTCTTTTCTGGTAATGAGGCTGTCTCTTTTCTGGTAATGAGGCTGTCTCTTTGCTGGTAAAGGGGCTGTCTCTTTGCTGGTAATGGGGCTGTCTCTTTTCTGGTAATGAGGCTGTCTATCTTCTGGTAATGAGGCTGTCTCTTTGCAGGTCTGGGGCTGTCTCTATTCTGGTAATGAGGCTGTCTCTTTGCAGGTCTGAGGCTGTCTCTTTGCTGGACTGGGGATGTCTCTCCTGTGCTATATGGGGATGTCTCTTAGCTGGACTTGGATGTTTCTCAGAACATCCTGTCACTGACCACCTATGCGAACGATTGTCTTACCACCCCCCCACCCCCAATCGGGCTGCCCAGTCTAAAATGCCCGGGCCTATTTTTTGTCCCAGTCCGGGCCTGCAGCTCACTATTCACTTGCTAGAAGTTACTGCACATTACAGCTCGCAGTTTCTAGAAGTTACTGCACATTACAGCTCACTATTCTGTTGCTAGATGTTACTGCACATTACAGCTCAATATTTTTTAAAAACTCATGCATCCTTAATTTTCGGTTTCGGTACCAAAATTTCCATTCAGTGCACCACTAATAATGGGGATTCCGATGTGATGATGATGGCTCTGATGTGATAGAGGGGGCTCTGATGTGATGATGGGGGCTCTGATGTGAAGATGGCGGCTCTGATGTGATGGAAGGGACTCTGATGTGATGGAAGGGACTCTGATGTGATGGAGGGAACTCTGATGTGATGGACGGGGCTCTGATGCGATGATGGGGACTCTGATGTGATAATGGGGGCTCTGATGTGATGGGGGATGGGGGTCTCTGATGTGAAATGTGGACTCTGCTCTGCTGACTGACAATATCCACTAAGGTGGGCTAAGTTTAGATTTTTGCAGCGTCATTTGTTTTATTCTTTCTCTAAGTTTTCCTTAATATTAACCACATGTACCGGCAAGGTACACTCCCGTTTTTGCCGCTTTGCAGGCCCCCGGGAGGGCCCACGCAGAGCAGTGAAAAAGGGGATGAGGCTTGTCACCCTGACACATGAACTTGGCTCTTTACCACGTGACCGGCTGTGTCCAATCGCAGCCGGTCACAGAATGTCAACAAACAGCGGTAACAAGCTGTTACTGGGTTCTTTTCCTCACACACTGACTGTGTGTGAGAAGGAGATTGCAGTAACAGCTCATTACCGCTTACTGTACACACCAAGCACACTGATTGCCCCCCCCCATAATAAAGAGGCCCTGTCACCATCCATCAAATTACCTGTCACAGCCCATCAAAGTACTTGAGTACCTGTCACCAGCCCATCTGAGTACCAGAGTACCTGTCAACAACCCATCAGAGCACCTATGTATCTGTCACCAGCCCATCAAAGTACCTGAGTACCCGTCACCAGCCCATCTAAGTACCCGAGTACCTGTCACCAGCCCATCTGAGTACCCAAGTATCTGTCACCAACCCATCAGAGCATCCAAGTACCTGAGTACCTGTCACCAGCCCATCAAAGTACTTGAGTACCTGTCACCAACCCATCAGAGTGCCCAAGTACCTGTCACTAGCCCATCTAAGTACCCAAGTACCTGTCACCAACCCATCAGAGTACCTGTCACCAGCCCATCAGAGTACCCGAGTATCTGCCACCAGCCCATCAGAGTACCCGAGTACCTGTCACCAGCCCATCAGAGTACCCGTCACCAGCTCATCTGAGTACCTGAGTACCTGTCATCAGCCCATCTGAGTACCTTTTACCAGCCTATCAGAGTACCCGAGTACCTGTCACCAGCCCTTCTGAGTACCCGAGTACCTGTCACCAGTCCATCTGAGTACCCAAGTACCTGTCACCTGCCCAGCTGAGTAACCGAGTACCTGTCACCAGGCCATTTGAATACCTGAGTACCTGTCAGCCCATCAGAGTACCTGTCACCAGCCCATTAGAGTACCCGAGTACCTGTCTCCAGACCATCAAAGTACCTGTCTCCAGCCCATCAAATTACTGAGTACCTAAAATAAAATATATATTGGGGTGTTTGCTTTCCAAAATGGGGTCATTTTGTGGGTAATTCCACTGTCCTGGTGCTCCAGGACCTTCAAAAGTGTGATAGGTAGGAATGAAATTAGATGTGTCATGAAATGTAATGTGCTCCTAGAACGCCTGAAGGTACTAGTTCAATGTTGGACCTCTCTATGTGGCCAGGATGTGTAAAAGACTCACACATGTGGTATCGACATACTCGGGATGAGTAGCAAATATATTTTTGGGGGTCATTTTTGCTATGTTCATGCTATGTGTTAGAAATATCTTATAAATTGACCACATTGTGTAAAAATAAAAGCATTTTCTTTTCTTTTCATGTTTTTTCGAAGACTTGTGGAAAAAAATGAACCATTGAAAAGACTCATAATGCCTCACAGAATATATGTTGGGGTGTTTGCTTTCCAAAATGGGGCCAATTTGTGGGTAATTCCATTGTCCTGGGGCTCCAGGGCCTTCAAATGTGTTTTAGGTTGTTGGTAAATTAGATGTGTAATTTATGCTCTTAGAACGCCTGACGGTGCTCCCTACATGTTCGACCTCTCTATGTGGCCAGGCTGTGAAAAAGTCGCACACATGTGGTATTGCCATACTCGGGAGGAGTAGCAGAATGTATTTTGGGATGTAATTGGAAGTATGCATATGCTGTGTGTGAGAAATAACTTGTTATGACAATTTTGTGTAAAAAAAAAATAATAATAATAATTTCTTAATTTTCCCAAGAATTGTGGGAAAAAAATATAACTTCAAAAAACTTGCCATGCCTCTTATTGAATACCTTGGAATGTCTACTTTTCAAAAAAGGGGTAATTTAGGGGGTATTTGTACTTTCCTGACATTTCAGGGCCTCAAGAAATGAGATAGGCTGTCAGTGCATCAGGTGTGATCAATTTTCAATGATTGGCACCATAGCTTGTAGACTCTATAACTTTCAGAAAGACCAAATAATATACACGTATTTGGGTTATTTTACCAAAGATATGTAGCAGTATAGGTTTTGGCCCAAATTTATGAACAAAAATGACTTTTATTGCAAAATTTTATCAAAGAAACAAAAAAAAAGTTTTTTTTCAAGATTTTCGCTCTTTTTTCACTTATGTCGCAAAAAATAAAAAACCCAGAGGTGATTAAATACCACCAAAAGAAAGCTCTATTTGTGTAAAAAAAAGTTAAAAATTTTGTTTGGGTACGGTGTTGCACGACTGGTCACTCAAAGTGTGAGAGCGCTGAAAGCTGAAAATTGGTCTGGGAAGGAAGGGGATATAAGTGTCCTGTATTGAACCCTGGAGATCTTTGATCTCTTTCATATTATTCAGGTAGGTCTCCACTCCTCAGAGGTTGTCTGCTCCGCTTTACACCATGTCAGTGGGGAAAAGTGCTCGCTGTGTCACCTTGTGTAGGTAATTCAGTAAACTCCAGGGCCCGCCAAGACCCATCCTGAGCACTATGAGTGTCCAGTTTCACCAACAAAGAGTGACGGAGCAAGCATACTGTAAAAGCCCATGTATTGTAAAATCTTGGATGAGAACCTTCTTCCCTCAGCCAGAACAGAAGATGGGTCGTGGATGGGTCTTCCAGCATGACAATGACCTGAAACATACAGTATCTTACAAAAGTGAGTACACCCCTCTCATTTTTGTAAATATTTTATTCTATCTTTTCATGTGACAACACTGAAGAAATGACACTCTGCTACAATGTAAAGTAGTGAGTGTACAGCTTGTATAACAGCGTAAATTTGCTGTCCCGTCAAAATCACTCAACACACAGCCATTAACCACTTGCCGACTGCCCGCCACAGCGTGACGGCGGCAAGGTGGCTCGTTATCGGGAACCGCCGTCACCTGACGGCGGCCGCGATAACTAATATTGTGAGCGTGTGCGCGCCGCCGGAGGCGCGCTCACTGTGTTCGGGGGGGGCCAGGGAGCGGGTAGGGCGGACTCGATCTCCGCCAGCTACCCGCGATGCCCCCCCCCCTGCAGCGAGAGAACATAGGTCCGTGTATGTAAACACAGATCTCCGTTCTCATAAAGGGGGAAGGGTGATGATCACAGCCTTCCTGTATATGGAAGCTATGATCATCCCCTTTCCCCAGCCAGGGCAGCCCACACACAGTTAGAACACGCCCAGGGAACACAGTTAACCCTTAGAGCACCCCCTGCAGGTTAACCCCTCCACTGCCAATGGCATTTACACAGTAATCAGTGCATTTTTATAGCACTGATCACTGTATAAATGCCAATGGTCCCAAAAAAGTGTCAAAATGGTCCGACATGTCCGCTGCAATATCGCAGTACCGCTAAAAAACTCGCAGATCGCCGCCATTACTAGTAAAAAAAAACAAAACCCAGAAATTAATTTTCATCATTCGTAAACGCGTCAACTTTTGCGCAAACCAATAAATAAACGCAGATTACGATTTTTTTACCAAAAATATGAGGAAGAATATAAATCGGCCAAAACCGATGAAAAATAATGTTTTTTTATATTTTTTTTTTGGATTTGTATATTAGCAAAAAGTAAGAAATTTGTTTTTTTTTTTTGCAAAATTTTTGCTTCTTTTGTTTATAGCCGCGATCAGAAATGACGCAGAGGGGATCAAATACCACCAAAAGAAAGCTCTATTTGTGGGAAAAAAAGGACGCAAATTTTGTTTGGGTACAACGTCGCACGACCGCGCAATTGTCAGTTAAAGCGACGCAGCGCCGAATCGCAAAAAGGGCTCTGGTCCTAAAGTGTGAAATCCTTCTGGGGCTGAAGTGGTTAATATCTAAACCGCTGGCAACAAAAGTGAGTAAACTCCTAAGTGAAAATGTCCAAATTGGGCCCAAAGTGTCAATATTTTGTGTGGCCACCATTATTTTCCAGCACTGCCTTAACCCTCTTGGGCATGGAGTTCACCAGACTTCATAGCTTGCCACTGGAGTCCTCTTCCACTCCTCCATGACGACATGACGGAGCTGGTGAATGTTAGAGACCTTGCGCTCCTCCACCGTCCGTTTGAGGATGCCCCACAGATGCTCAATAGGGTTTAGGTCTGGAGGCATGCTTGGCCAGTCCACCACCTTTACCCTCTGCTTCTTTAGCAAGGCAGTGGTCATTTTGGAGGTGTGTTTGGGGTCGTTATCATGTTGAAATATTGCCCTGCGGCCCACTCTCCAAAGGGAGGGGATCATGCTCTGCTTCAGTATGTCACAGTACATGTTGGCATTCATGGTTCTCTCAATAAACTGTAGCTCCCCAGTACTGGCAGCACTCATGCAGCCCCAGACCATGACAGTTCCACCACCATGCTTGACTGTAGGCAAGACACACCTGTCTTTGTACTCCTCACCTGGTTGCCACCACACACGCTTGACACCATCTGAACCAAATACGTTTATCTTGGTCTCTTCAGACCACAGGATATGGTTCCAGTAATACATGTCATTAGTCTGCTTGTCTTCAGCAAACTGTTTGCGGGCTTTCTTGTTCATCATCTTTAGAAGAGAGTTCCTTCTGGGACAACAGCCATGCAGACCAATTTGATGCAGTGTGCCACGTATGGTCTGAGCACTGACAGACTGACCCCCCACCCCTTCAACCTCTGCAGCAATGCTGTCAGCACTCATAAGTCTATTTCCCAAAGACAACCTCTGGATATGAAGCTGAGCATGTACACTCAACTCCGTTGGTCGACCATGACGAGGCCTGTTTTGAGTAAAACCTGTCCTGTTAAACTGCTGTATGGTCTTGGCCATCGTGCTGCAGCTCAGTTTCAGGGTCTTGGCAATCTTCTTATAGTTTAGGCCATCTTTAGGTAGAGCAATAATTCTTTTTTTTTCAGATCCTCTGTCATGAGGTGCCATGTTGAACTTCCAGTGACCAGTATGAGAGAGTGAGAGTGATAACACCAAATTTAACACCAACTACAAGAAATGTCTTACCACTGTGCTTGCCTACAAGGGTTTCTCCACCAAGTACTAACTGATCTTTTGCTTGAGGATCAAATATTTATTTTACTCACTGGACTGAAACTTAATTTATAGCATTTGTTTTATGTGCTTTTTTACTGGATTTTAGGTTGATATACTGTTTCTATCATTTAAAATACACCTATGATAAAAAATATAGACCCTTCATTTCTTTGTAAGTGGGCAAACTTACAAAATCTGCAGGGGATCAAATAATTATTTTCCCTACTTTATTAAGGCAGAAATTGACATTATGGGGGAGTGAATATGCATGTGGGGTTTTTTACTGTGTACAGTGGTTTTGTATAATACAGATTCCCACTCTGCATAGCATACAAAAAAATAAAGAGTGTGTTATGAGAGACGGCCTCCGGGTATTTGATTTGTATAAGCTTAAGTCTACTTTCACAAGCGCCGCTGAAAACTGCCTCAGTGTGAAAGGGGTCTACAAGTAATAAGGTTTGTAAAGATTCACTTGTATTGTTTTGTTGAGCTTAAGGCCTCATACACACGGGCGTTTTTTGACGCCACGTTTTTTAGCGTTTTTTGCAGCTCTCCATGTTATTCAATGGTCCCATAAAAACGCAGACGTTTTTGAGCTGTAGATGGCGTCGGCATTAGTGACCTGAAAGTAGAACCCATGGCCAGCGTGTTCCGAGGCTGTAACGTTTTGGCGTTTTTGAACGCTCACTAGCGCTCATTAACCCCATACCACCGTTAACCAGCAGTTTTGACGCCGGCGTTCTCAGGTTAAAAAATAGCAGAAGAATGTTTTTTTTCAAACAAAACACCTATTGACGCCGATGCTCACTAACGCTCATTAACGCCAATGCAAAACACCGACAAAATCACGTTTTTGACGCTGATTTTCCCTAATGTCGGGCCCTGCGTTTTGCTTATTTTTTTTGTGTGTATGAGGCCTTATAGAGTTGGCACTGGCAGACTCTGAGCCTGTGTTTGGACCTGGGGTCAGAATACATTTGTGGTGTTTATATATGTACATAGAATTTTTAAAAAAAAAGAACGTAAAACAGTAGTTTACATAAATGGAAGTCCTAAAAAAGACCAAAAATAAATTTTCCTTTAACATATCCTTGCTCTGCATTATGATGCAAATCTCTGGCTCTTGCAGACTTTTTTAGTGCTGCTTTATGAAAGCTTTCTGCAATAACTATATTCTCCATCTTCAGGTTGCAGAAAATCACTGCATGTTCTTATCACATCTTTTGCAGTTCCCTACCTGAAAAATGAGACAACTGGACATATTTGGAAATAAAGCATCGCAACACTAGAAAATTACTTATGAAAAATGTACATTTTATTACACCAGCAATGTGCTATGCATCACTCACTATGGTTCTACAGCACGTACAAATGTGTTTTTCAGAATCTATGTACATTTTGAACACAGTATGGTTCAAGGAAACCAAAAGTTTACCTTTTCACTGTCAGAAGACCTAGAAGATAATGTAGATGGACCCAGCAGTGAAAGGGTGGTCATTGTATTTTAAATTATACATATATATAGATATATAAAAACAATAACAAAAAAATTCATTGTATCAACAAAAAAAATGAACACATTCATGCACATACAAATAAAATGTGTAAAACAGGAACGTAGGAGGGATCGTCTTCTAAGATAGACAGCAATGGGTTGATTTATTAAACCTGGAGAGTGCAAAATCTGGTGCAGCTGTGCATAGTAGCCAATCAGCTTCTAACTTCAGCTTGATCAATTAAGCTTTGACAAAAAAAACACTGAAAGCTGGTTTCTATACAGAGCTGCACCACATTTTGCACCCTCCAGTTTTAATAAGTCCACCCCCAAGTGTCATTTAACATATCAGTCCTGGAGATAGAACTGCATTCATACTAATCTCTTTTATATAAGAAAACTCACCTATTTAGAGTATAAAGTGGCACAGTAAACTTGGGAAATGCGTAGGTGCTTAGCATATTGCAAAAGAAAATATAAATCCAATCATTAGCAATCGCGGCAATAGCGAATGCAATGATTTTTTTTCTAAAGCAACAAAATGGTCATGTAACACACAACAAATAAAGCACTATATTTCATTAAACTAACCTAACACAGACAGCTACTTTCTAAACATTAAATATGTGCAAACATTAGACTGGTATACCGCTTACTTTGTAAACCATGGACAGGGAATTTCTGCAGGTTAGCAAATTGCACAGAAAATAGTTTTTTTTAATGTTTTACATTCAGAAACAAAAGCTTGAAGCTGCCTTTCGTACAGAAAAACACACAGTGCTTAAGGCCTTATGGATGTTGTTGAACTGCAGGAAGACATAGGGTATGTAATCCCCTAGCACACAGGTTTAATTTTGGTTATGACAACAGAGATATAAAGAGAATCTATTTTAAAACTTTTAGCTGTGCACCACCTTGTTCAATTCTGAATAGAGCGAGGAAAGCAGCTTCTTACTACTATGAGAACATATAGTAGGATGAGATATTCCCAAAAGTGCACAACTTCTAAAACAATACACATATGTACACAAACAAATAAAAACTGTGCAAGCAAATCATTAAAACAAACTAGGTTACGAGGGATTAAAAAAAAAGTGCAAAATGTAAAGAAAAAGTGTGCATTTACTTCAATTCATTAGGTTTCATAGAGCAGCTAATTCTGTATATAATGTGTATATGTCTGTATATTATCATACTGTCCTATACCAGCAGAAAAAAAGCTGGAAAGCACTTCCATTTAGTGAACAAAAGACCTGTCCTCAGCACAATTAACCCTCTTGCAGCATGATTCTAGCTCTATTGAAGTCAGTATATTTCAAAATGACAAGATAAGCGAATGTTGGACAGCTCAAACCTCAACATTGTGCTATCCTAATGGCCTTCCTGGAATAAGTAAAAAATAGAGTAATAGAAGGGATAAAATGTGAAACCTTTTCTGGAGAAAATGCTGGCCCATGCTCCCTTCAGTGCTGGCCATATGTGTGAAAGCCTATCAATGTGTTGATATTATCTTTGCTGGATGGATCAGTTTTCAGCAGCATTCACAAGACTACATACCTAGTCCTTTAGACCAGTGGTTCTCAACCCTGTCCTCAAGTACCCCCAACAGGCCATATTTTCAGGTTTTCCTTTATTTTGCACAGGTGCTTTAAATCAGAGTCAATGGCTTGGTATTTTGAACAGCTGATTTAATTAAGGGAAATCCCCAAAACATGGCCTGTTGGGGGTACTTGAGGACAGGGTTGAGAACCACTGCTTTAGACCATTAAAAGTGAACCACAGTCAGAATGTTTGTATTAGCTAGGAAGCACAAGGGTTAGAACCTCTTTCAGGTTTTTATTCTTATCTGGTTCCCTGTCTGGCAAATGAATTCTAAATCAGATGACTAATGTAATCAAAAGTAAAAAGCTAACATTTTCCAGTTGTCACCAGGACAGAGGTGAATGGGAAATCTCCCAATGGGGACATACTGTATGTTTCAGGAACAGCTGGGGACACTTTGGGTGGAGGAGGGTAAAATGTCTTTGCACTTCCTGTTCTGTCTTCAGGACAAATAAATAATAAAGGGGAAATCTTCCCAATGGTTACACAAGCAGCAATAAAAATCTTTGAGAGGTTGTAAACCGTTCCCATTCTACCCAAATATAGAATAAAAAGCCCTGCCTGGAGTTCTGCTTTAACATGGTGTTATATTATGATTTCAGTATAGGTCCACTTAAAGCAATGCCTCAGGCTAAATATGAATTCATATGTTGCTTCTGACCTCCTATGTAATAGCACAGAGACTCTCAGCATTAACTAAAACTAAAAGCTTATCCTATTGCATTATATGCATGGCAAACTGAAAACTGATTATGCAGATATCAGAGTTCCACATACTCAGTCAATACACTTGAAATGTTGTACCACATTTCACCGACAGGATATCTGAAATTATAACTATTTCTGGCCTCAAAGCTCAACATCACCGATCGGCAAAATACCCTAAATTACAAGATGATATTTTTGTGATATTTATAGCTTGCCTTTCATTAAAGTAAGGATAATTCAGAGAGAATTTTAAAGCAAGATGCCATTGCGACAGGAGAATTTATGTTATAATGCAGGACTGAGTCACAGCAGGAGCATGTCCCCTTCTCCTCTATTGTCAAAGTAAAGGTCATGGTCATTAGATTGAAAAGCCTATCCCTACTATTAGGCCTCATACACACGGACGTTTCTAAAAAAATAAACAAAACGTCGGGCCGACGTCAAGGAAAAAAATTCGGCATTTTTCGGCGTTATGCATCGGCGTTTTTGAGCGTTAGTGAGCGTCGGCGTCAATAGGCGTTTTTTAAAAAAAATCATCCCTCTGCTATTTTTCAATCTAAAAACATCGATGCCGGAAAACGCCGGTATAATAATAGGTGGCGTTTGTTGGCATATTGTGGCGTCGGCGTCAAAAAATGCCAAAACGTTACAGCCTCAGAACGCGATGGCTGTGGGTTCTAGTTTCAGCTCACTAACGCCGACGTCATCTACAGCTCAAAAACGCTGACGTTTTTATGGGGCCATTGACTAACATGGAGAGCTGCAAAAAACGCCAGAAAACGCCGGCGTCAAAAAACGTCCGTGTGTATGAGGCCTTATAGTTTAGTCCTCATAAAGCTGGCCATAGATGGTTCAAATCTCAGCCGGTTCAGCAGGGACCAACCGAGATTTAAACCATCTATGGGCAGGCTGATTGTACCCAAATCAATCCATTGATGATCTTAGGTACAACCAGCATGCAAATGTTTACATGTGATTATAGCCAGCGGTGTTCTCTCGGCAGGAACGGCTCCCCCCGCTGGGAGAACTCAATTGCCCCGCTGGAGAAATTCCCCCATCAACAATGAATGTTTTTATGGGGGACCCACGATAAAAATATTAGTGGGCCCTGCTCAGTTTAACAAGGTCCGACGAATGGATGCTGCTGACTAGTGAGGGTGCAGGTCAGGGAAAGGTTCGTCCAGATACAAAGCACGTTGTAGAAGTAATAAGAGATAGCCCAGCCATTGCACACCTCTCCTGACCCAAGTGGTTAGCAGGTAAAAGCAGCCTCAGCTCGATTCATGAAGCCATGAATGGCTTGGATGAATCGAGCTGAGGCTACATTTATCTGATAACCACTCAAGCCTGGTGAGGTGTGCAGCAGCTGGGTTACCTCTTACCACTTTTACAGTGCGTTGATGGGGGAATCAAGGGATTTTGTTTCCTGTTGCAGGTAAGAAAACTAGAATGGACGTTGTCCTTTGTTTTAGGGAACTAA
>BLSH010027628.1:424862-435365 GCA_018402905.1 Glandirana rugosa | reverse complement strand
TGTCCGCTATCTCCCCCCATATTCCCTCTCTGTCTTCTCTCCTCCCCAACCTCTCTCTACTTCCCTTCCTCTGTCCTCTCCCGCCCCCTTCTCTCTCCGTCCTCCTCCATTGTCATGTATTGTGTAAAGACCATGGACCTCTACACAAGAAGTATGGGGCCTAATGGGCACTATAACCAGCGAGGTCCGGAGAGATGGCTAGTTACTTGGTACTTGCTAGTTCAGCTTTCCATTTTCCGTGAAAAGGTGAACATAACCTTTAAGCTTTCCAAACAATCTCAGGACATGAAAAGAGGCCCTTCTAGGTGTTGCATTTCACTTGCCTACCTGGTGGAAAATAAAGGAGACCTGCGTGCCCAAGAACTCTATCATATACAGATCTAGACCAGCCAGAAAAAGTGGTCAGGCTCCAATGGTTATTGGTTCATAACTTTGATGGATGGCCTCCCTTACAAGTAGGATGGAGAAGGTGAGTCCAAGGTTTAGGGGTTCCAAGGTATGTGACCAAACAACCGCCAACAGATGGGACATAGGAACCTATGGGTGATGTCACCACTCCAGGCTTTACCGGCCATTGTCAAGTGCTCTCTACTTCTCCCCTGCAGCCACCGCTGACTGACACTGTCATGTGACCAGACTGGAGATAAAAGTCCACGGGTAAGGGGGCGCAAATCACTTGCCTTGCCCCGGGCACTGACAACCCACGCTACATCACACTATGAGATACACCTTAAAGAAAGGCTTTTTACAAGGGAGAATGAAGCCAGAGGCCTTTGCAAAAGAATGGATAAACCAGTGGCCTGTCGTTTAAGAGCACTGAAAGTGGTTCTAAACTCTTACATTTACCCAGTGAAGTGACTGACCTCAGGTGGTATACAAGGATGAAACAAATCTGCCTACATAAGTTATACCCGTCTGTCTATAGCCATCTTTCCCCTACATCCATTCAAAGTACGGAATTTTAAAGCTGGTCTAAGGGTTAAAAAAAGGGGGGTGGAGAGCTGACGTCACACACTGCACAGCTCTCTGAGAGCTGATTGAAGGAAAGAGACACACCCCCTCCACACAGCACACAAGAATAGAGCTGAGGCTGTCAATCAGCTGGAGCTACCTCCCCTTCACCATTTTTCTCTTGTCAGGAAAACCTGTCTGAAGTAACTCATGTTGCTAGCAGAAGAAACAAGTGGCAGACAGAATTGGCAGTTAGTGCTTTTATTTGAGACAAGTACAAACTATAGAGGGATATGCTGTGTTCATATTTCATGTCTGAGGTTTAAAACCACTTTAAGACTGACTTCTGGTCAAGGCCTGATTTCAGGAAGGAGGTACAGAGTAATCTCTATGTTAGCAATGGTTGTGTTTACACCAGGCAAAATATGATTTCCAGGTACGATAATATATCTTCCTAGAAGAGGTTTTTCTTCCTTTTCACAGGGTAAGAATCGCAGATTTAGAAGGTGGTTGTGGGACCTTTCGCTGTGGAAGTAAAACCTTCCCACCTGTTACCTCTCTGATAAACTGGTCAAGTGTCTCACTGAAACAGACAGATATGAAACAGGCAGAAGCATAGTCAATGTACAAGTCAAAAGGTCAGTAACGAGTAGTAGATGGCTGGATTCAGGCAGAAGTGTAGTTGATTTACAAGTCAAAAGTTCGTTAATGAGTAGTAACTGGCTGGGATCAGGTGGGTGAATTGTCAATGAACAAGCCAAAGGTCAGTAATGAGTGACAGTGAAGATAAGGGTTGCAGCAAGAATGAAAGGAGGAAGATATTGCCTGGGGAGAGCACAATAATCTGACAAACAGGAAGTGCAGGGACATGGCTTAAATAAAAAGTTCATGGGAAGAGCAAGGAGTTCAAGGTTCAACAGAGACCAGGTATAAAGTAGGAAAATCCACACACCATACAGGGAGCTGTCCAGCATTTCAGGTGGCACAGCGAAAAGAAGCACAGCTAGATACCGCAGAGGTCTGGGATTGAGATCAGGTGTTGACAAATAGTCCACTTTTTTGTAAACTCTTTTTCCATTGAAAATAATTTAGTAATGATTTTGGAGGTAGTGAAAATTGTTTCAGGAGTGATCCAGTCTTCACAGATTGCACATTCTATCTATTCATGAACAGGCAATGTTCTGCAAGGTTTTGTGGATGGAAGAGCGCTAGCTTGCAAAATGTCAAGGCTTTTGCTGACAGAAGCAATCAACCTTTCGAGGTTCACAAGTATGTTGCGTGAAGCTCTCTCTTCAATATAGTGATAATCTTGGGGAGAAAAATCTTTAACAGCGTCCTCCAATACTGCCTCAATATTGTCTGTTTCCTCTAGGACTGGCATATCAGGATCTGACTCTGGTTTAGAAACAAGAGTAGGAGAAGAGGTATGGGGTTTTTCGGTCCTGGATTAAGTCCACAATCTGTCTGAGGTAATGTGACATGGATGCAGAGAATTCAGTTTTAGTCAAATAGGCTGCTTATTACAAGCCTGAAATAGAGTTAAAATCAGATGCTGAAACTAGTGCTAGAACAGGTTGTTGCTCTAGTACAAGGGAATAATTGTCAATCTGAGTTTTAGTGTTGTGCGGGCTTTAGGCAGAGTGAATGTTCACTTGTGATTTTGTACTGACTCCCTTTTGTCTGGTCTCTGCCATAGCTACACGTGAAGGCATTCCCCTGTGGGGTACTCACGGAATAGGATGTGGAGTATAGCATAAGCGTGTCCATCAGGAGAATGCGGTAATCCAGGTGTAAAATTTTCACACCAAAAGGGCGGGAGGAAGTGCATGAGTATCTTATACGGGCTTTAGGCAGAAGTGGCGTTAAAGTGTGTGACCAGTGGGGTGTTGTAACACCTGGCCATCCACCTGAGAGTGAGCTCTGATTGGTTGAATTTTAGCGCCAAGCTTGAAAAGTTTGCACTGTGAAATGAACACATTGCAAACATAGCCCTGTTTTTCACTAACAGTCAGAGAGAGAGTAACACTGTCTTATCTGTCCGGGATGCCGGACTGCATATAAAGTCCAGGCTTCGCCCATCACAGTGGGCATAGTGGGTTATAGGGGTGGTTCCCAAGAAGTGTATGCTCGAAAGCTTTGCTAGTACCCAATCACTTAAAGGCAGGATTCTATATACCAGAGTCTATGAATAATTTTCTTGTGTCCTGTACTGTACAATTAAGATAAAAGGGTTAATATTTAACACAGCAGAGCTGAAGAAAAGCTCTGCTGTGACACTAGGACACTAGCAAAACCTGGGGCATGCTGGTAGTAGGTGGGGTTATCCTAGGCTGCCCAACAGTTTTTGTTTGCCAATGTCCAATCCTCCTGTGTGTAGCAATATAACCTGAAGGTCTAAGACTTCCTGTGTCCTCCAAAGGATGAGAAAGAAGTGTGTATTTTTTCCTGTCTCTGTCCTAATTTGAAAGATTTCAAGTAAGGGCAATGAATACTCCTCCATGGGGACACAAACAGCAATAAAAATATGACTGATGAATGGCTAGATGCATTGGTTGTAAAAATGCATTCTGACTCTAAATTCTGATGTTTCAAGCTTTAACATGTAAATATAAAGGTTTACCAGCAAGAAAATATAAAGCTAGGAAGAAAAATGAAAAGGTGCAACCAGCAAAGAAATTTAGGCAGGCCATACACGGTACAAACGTCTTTGGTTGCAGGAAATACATTTGCACGATTCCCCCATTGATGGAGAAACCTAATTGTTCCTTCCTTGAGGCTCACTGTTTAAACAACTTTGATTGGTCATTTACTCACATACTAGCCTGTATCTACCACAGCCCAAACTGGAATAAGCTAGTCCTCTAACAGAACATCGAGAAGCACGTGTCTGCCCTGATATTCTGCCAAAATTGTTGGAAAACGCACACTATTTGAAGAGCATCTGAAGTCTACCTTCAGCTAAGTCTCTTTATATATTCTTTTGATATTATTGCATTTGTACATCTGTCACTATATCTGTCATTATTCAATTAAATGTTTTATATATACTTACAATTATTTGTGTAATCTCTCTTTACACATATCGCAAAACCCTAAAAAGCATAAACTGTCATGTAACCCTGAAAGAACACCCATCAACACAGACAGTGCTGACAGGGGAATCTCTCCTGCTGAGCAAATGTCTAAGAAGACAGTGATTATTGCTAGCAGTTATAGCAGCCGCTATCGATAATCGCAAGAGAATCCAACAGGCTGGTTTACCCATGTCGATCAATCAATCAACGTGGTACATTTAGCCTGCCCATTAAGGGTTCGATTCTCAGCCGATTCCTGCTGATTCAAATCATGTATGGCTGGCCTTACACTTTCATCTATATTATATCCAGCTAGTTAGCTAGTAAATGTATAATTACAGAGGCATTACCTGCAGCTTTTTGGGGCTGGCCAATAGCAACACTAATTCCTGCTACAGTAACTGGAAGGGTGGTCACTCCTGTAGATGACACAACTGCAGACACCACTGGAGGCTTAGCTAGGGCCACTTGTGCTGTTTGTCCTGGTTGAGCCTGGATTGGCCCCTGAGCCTGAAGCTGTGAAAAGAAAACCAGATAAAACAAAAGGTGTACTGCAAGGATTACAATAAACATCCAAAGACTCTGGCTAAGTTTTTTCTTTGCTATGCTTACGACATGGCTGGTTCCACTGATTAGCTGGTTCTTATGTTGACAGCCTATGTGCGTATCATGTTACTTAAAGAGCAGTATGGCCAAAGCTTTTTTGGCTCTACTCCTATTGATCACAGGAATGAAGTTCCTTCTGCACTCCTGTGAAGGTTTACAGTTGGGATCCGGGAACCTGGGATCCTGGACCGGCAGCTGGCTCAGCCTTTTAGCTGCACCGCTGGGAGACTGAGCCAGCCACTCCCTCCCCAGTCCAGCGTTCAAGTGAGCGCTGGAGGAGCAGAGAGACAGTGACTGACAGTCACCGCTCTCAGCTCAGAGTGGAGGGAACTGAGTGATCAGCGCTCAGTTCTCAGTGCAGAGGTGGTGTGGAACAGATGCTGCATTGGATTGATGTTGCATCCACCTAGGTTAGTAGAAGGTTTTTTTTTGTAAACCCAATACTTTTCTTTTAAAGTAAACCTTTCAGACATTTTAAGCTTGTAAAGGTAAATGTTCAGCCTAACAGCAAATACAAGTGTCTTCTGATGACTTTATTAGCAAATAAACTTTGTTCTTACTCTCGTTCAACTTTACTTTGTCACTAAGGGTTTTTTTTTTCTCCTGATACCAGGGTTTAAGCCATGCTCAACTGTCTGCAAGCTATCCAGTAATAATGCTTATTCTCTGGATGGTGTTAATTTTCAACTTGATACCCGTGTCCCTTTGGAGTCCCATTGATACTAGGGCCAGGCTGTACATGGAGCTTCTGCATAAGTCAAGATTAAGCACCATCCCCTCCCAACCTAAGCCCCATCCTTATCATTTGATTGTTAAATGCCATAGCCTTTACCACCCACTCTACTTCTGGCATTTGACAGATTGTGAACTCTGTGGTGAGTTTAAAGTGAACTCAGATATGTGCCACATACTGGTTTCCTACCAGCAGATAGCTCATAATTAATCCCCATCCCTTCTGGGAGGAAAGTGAGATTGGGCACAGTATTAACCCCTTCGATGCAGCTGCAGTAAGATGCTGAAACCAGATGCCTTGGTTGAGGGAAATATCTAAAATTTGTTAACAATAAAATAGTATTATATTAAAGAGAAAAATATCTTCCTCTAGAATACACTGTCCTAAAACTTACCAGCCGAGCCACCTGTAGATTAGCAACAGTGGCCCCTGTGAGCACAGCGCCACCTCTTGGTGCAGTGACTGCAGCAAGCTGCTGAGCCTGTTGCTGTGGCTGTGCTTGCTGTGGTTGCTGCTGGCCCTGTACTGGTGCTGCCTGTGGTCCTCCTTGCTGAGGCTGCTGTGGCTGTTGTTGAGATGCTGTTTGGGATGTCTGTTGTGGGATCTGCATCTTCTGTTTCTGTAATTTCAGCAGCTGCTCCTGCATTTTAATCAGGAGAAAAATGAGTAAATAATAGCCTAATAGTTTTCTTAAACTCAACATATTCTGAATAAAATACCTGGGAGAGTTTGCCGACAGCTTTGATCTGCCCTGGGGACTGAGCCTGAATCTGTGGAACCTGAACCTGGGCAGCCTGCTGCTGCCGAAGAAGCTGGAACTGGGCTGAGGCAATGGCTTTACTGGCCAGCTGAACTCCAGCGGTTGTAGCTGAAAGACATATATAAAAGTAAGGCTGCAAAGCCGACAGAAAAACATAACAAATTCAAGGGACTGGAGAGGGATTCCCAACATTATTTGAGATACATGGAAGGATCAGAAAGTAGCTCCATACCTGTGGTCACTTGTGTAACAACTGACCGGGCCTGCGTTTGCACAGGTGTAATACTGCTGCACACCACAGTTCCACCAGTCACCGGCGTCACTGCTCGCACTCCCTGATTTGTTGCTATAGTGACCATCTCAGCAGCCGTGGCAGAAGTGGCTACAGCTCTCTGCTGTGTATGAACAACCTGTGGAGATCCTCCAGAAGTCTAATGATGAAATGGATAGCAATTAGCTCAGAATCAATCCTGAACGTTAGAAAACTGTATGTTTGCCAAAAAGGCATTCTTTTCTAAGTACTGAATGTGAAAATCTGTTGGCAGGGAACATGTTGAATTTGCTTGTTACAAAACAGCAATCTGAGCAGATTTATAAGGAAAATAACCTGCATAAGGGCTTTCAACCATTACACAAACAAAACAAATATCCTGGAAATATTATAATGCAGTGACAATGTCAGCTGGAGCTTTATTTCAATTAACACCCAGAATGAAGGCCATGTACATATTCCTGTTTGTTTTTTAGTACATTTTTAGGTTTACTTACAGCAAGTGCACCAGGGATAACCGGGGATGCCAACCTCTTATTGATGGGCTGGAAAGTGGCAGAAGGTACACCCGCAACTGTGTTTACAATAACGTTTCCACTGACTGCCGCTGTAAATAGGATATTAGTATTAAAATAAGATATTTGTAATAATACCGCAGATGTAAAACACAATTTTTATACTGTAAAGAATCTAATAAAACATTCCATATATATTTTTGTAAACAACATGACAACGCTTTATAATTTTCTATTGAAAACAGAGGTAAAGAAACATAAAGCTCTTGTCCAAAGCAACCAATCATTCTGTATTCATGTGAAAGATGAAACCTTACTGGCTGCTGTGAATAACAGTTTCACTTTGCTCTTTTTTTGGGGGGGGGCAAATAATCACCCCCCCGAGTGGCCAGCGGCACCTTCCCCTCCCCCCCACGCACTTCCCCCATCTAGACAGGTAGCGGGCAGCATCTCCGTGTCCTCTCCTCCATCAGCAGCTTCCAGCGTGGAGCTCCTCCCCTCCTCTTAGGGGTCCACTAGGATACTAGGATTGCCTATCATTTCAGCCAAATGACGGATTTCAAAGCCCTCCTCCTGATTAGCCGGGGGGAGGATCAGTGTTATAATAGCGAATATTCATTTTCTGCTGTAACACACCTGGGTGGGCTCCAGGCGCATTCTCTGCGCTCTGAGCCCACCCTATTTTGAAGCCTATCTGGCTCCAATAAGGTGCTTCAAAAAATACTCACCCCGCATTGGATTCCATGCTTCCGGTGTCCTGAAAGGGGCTGGATGCATGGATAGGGCGAGGCGGGGATGGATGGGGGGGCGGCGTTCCTGCGCCCTTAATGGACGGGCCCGATCCTGGTAGTGGCCAATCAAGTATTCTTGGAACCTCATTTTTTCCATAAAATAAAAACATAGTAGTAACAAAGGAAAAAAGAAAGAAACAACTTGTGAGGCTAACAATTTTCATTACAGGCAATGTGAAGTAAATAAAATACGAACTGATATAATCACAGTAATGCCAAAATCAACAGACATTTTAAAAAACTGGTATTCTGTTCTGGAGTATTCTCCAGCAAAATCCTCAGTAAATGTACCTGACAGGGCAGGCAGAGGCCTTTTCAGTAAAGGGTAATTATATCAGCAGACTGTGGGAACTACATAACTTTCAATTTTATGGGGAGAAAGAATAGGCTTTGCTAATATAAAAAACACCCTAAAAATTAATTCAACTCAGATGTTTTATTACAATTCCACATCATTCTAGTTTTATCAACAGAGAGCTAAGATATTTGAGATCAGACAGGGCCAGTCTATATTAGTGCAATTTTTGGGGAGGCTTGAGTCCAGTCATATTGGAAGAGCCCAATATTGCAGGTGTCTCAGTGGCACTTTTGGCTAGGCAGCAGCATGGGTACCTGGGAAAGTGAACTTTTATAGTGAGCTTAAATCTGCTTTAACGATCTGCTGAATTTGTGACTGACAAGAAGAGATATATTGCCAGAGGCAACAGTTATGACCTAAACATCTTTTACAGTAACTCAGTTAAGGGAGTTATTTAAATTACCTGAAAGACCCCTTTCACACATACGGACAGTTTGTCCGGTTTTCATCCATCAAAAACGGACATAAATGCATGTCTATGGAAAAACAGCTGACAGCGGGTGATCATCTATTTTCATCCGTTTTCATCCGCTTCCGTCAGCAATAATTTTTTTGAACGGGTGAAAGCCCTACTTTTCATCTGTCAAAAAAATGGATTGGGCGAAAAACTGATGTAAACTGACAAATAGTCAGTTTTTCATCTGTTTTTGCATTGGTTGATAGGGGCAACCAGTCACTGTCACTGTTGGGGGGGGGTTGGGGTAGAGAAAGGCAGGAGAGCAGTACAGCAGTACATATAGTGAGGGGGCTAATGAAAAACTGATGTAAACTGATCCGTTTCCTCTTTGAAAAAAATGTGACTGAACTGATGAAACAAACTAAAGGCATGTGTGAAAGGGGCCAAAAGGTCTGAACAAAAAAATTAGACTGTTTATGTTGTGCCATTTACAATATTTGCATTCAAACAAATCCAGACTGTGGACTCGATTTAATCCTTTTTAGAGCATTTAAGAACAAGACTTATGTACTCCATCTGTAAATCAGCAGAAAAAAGGTAAATTTATATAGGTTCATACTATAAAAAGAAAGCATTTCAAATATTTTTGAACGTGGTTGTTGATGCAGTAAAAACTCAAAGTTGCCTATGAAATGAATTATTAAGAGGGAGAACAATGTAAACTTCAAAAGAAATGCACACTCTGGTTGTCATGGAAACAGCTGAACTTTTGTTGAAGTTTTTGTAAATGAATCTGTGTTTTTTTTCCCCGATGAATAATAATAAAAAAAAAATACCTCCACCCTGAGGTTATGGTCAATTCTCAGCTTCTGGAAGCGCACCTGTGAAATAGCTTGCATAAAATATCTTGATGGAAATATTTAACCACTTCCATACCGCACAAAATCCAGCATTCCTCTCTTACATGTAAAAATAATTTTTTTTGCTAAAAATTACTCAAAGCCCCCAAACATTATATATATTTTTTAGCAGAGACCCTAGGGAATAAAATGGTAGTCATTGCAACTTTTTATGCCACACAGTATTTGCGCAGCAATTTTTCATAATGTCGCTCCCGGACCTCAGAGAGTCATAGAGAGTGCCGGGGACCTTCTGTCCCTCGGTTTTCTCTGTGGCTACCTTCCGGCCCCAGCAGATTCCTTCTCTAGCTCGCCGATTGCACAGGCAAGCAGGGAGAAGCACCAGAAGGCAGCGGGAGGGGGGGGGACATCCACTTCCGCTGCTTGTAAGAACGATCAAGCGGCTGAACGGCCTCTATGATTGCTCTTATGGTGTAGGGAATAAAGGGATTTTATTAAAACTTACCGTAAAATCCTTTTCTCTGAATTCACAGACAGATGCAGCCCTCCATTATGTGTGGGGTTTATGCTGGTCTCACTAGGAGTTAACTAGGCAGGGAAAAGAAACAGCTGGCCCCTCCCATGGGGGCCGTC
The DNA here is from genome assembly GCA_018402905.1 of Glandirana rugosa. Taxonomy (NCBI): domain Eukaryota; kingdom Metazoa; phylum Chordata; class Amphibia; order Anura; family Ranidae; genus Glandirana; species Glandirana rugosa. The sequence goes on along the minus strand of BLSH010027628.1, from coordinate 425,416 downwards.
CTCTCTTCCCACATAAACCTCCTCCATAGAATAAAAAGAGAAAAATTGCAGCGCCCAAATATTGTGATAAAATGATCATAAAAAGAGGTGGTGTATATATAATAAACAGCAATAGTCCCAACTCGGGAGGCAGAGGGATGAATCTCAATCTTCTTATATTCAAAATAAATCAAGTAGGGAGACGGAGGGCTCAACCCTGATAACGACAAATAATATATATGTGGTGGAGAAAAATACTAGTAAAATAGTGTTATAAACCCGCGACGTTAAAAAGAGAAAAATAAGATACCTCCTCCAAATACACCCTTCTCTCCTGCCGGGGGTACCCTCCCCGGTCGACAAAGAAAAGGGACGGATCAATTGAGGATCACTCTGGTCGTATTTGGGGTGTGTATTACCTCCCGACGTAGACAGACACTTAAGTCTCTTTTCCTAAAATGCCATTCAAAATTATTTTAGGGAAATAAGGGATGTGGTATTCTCGTTAGTATCTCCGGCAAGTCGGCGAACTAGCAAGAATGTTCGTCGCCTTCACCTACAGGGGGGGGGAGGGC
>BLSH010027628.1:406781-419048 GCA_018402905.1 Glandirana rugosa | reverse complement strand
GAATAAAGAGGAGGAGGAGGACGCTTCTTGGGGGCCTGTCGGGCGACATCCGCCCGGGGGAGAAATTCACCCGCAGCTGGTCCAAAAATGCCCCTTGCGCAAATTGCGCCTCCTAGCAGGCTCAGCAGTGTAATCTGCCATCTCCCCTCAATGACACTAAAAAAGATGATGAGGCACCCCCACACTGCCGCACACCACCGCCCCACAGTGCACCAGGGAACCCAGGAGGACTGCACCCACCGCCACCAGCACCCACAGGGGAGCCCAGCTATACTTGCTGTTCTGCTGCCTGCAACCCTGGAGGATCGTCAGAAGAGCCGCGCCGCCAGTTCTCCACCGTTCCACAGAGAAGCAAAAACGCTGCACACACATGTATTGCAGAGGCATGCAGTCAAAATGGCTGCCGTTAAACACTAGAGGCCGAAAAACACCTTCAGGGAACGTACAGTACCGCAAACAGCCGCTCTGAGTGCTAGAGGGAAAGCCCCATAGGCCCAATATGTCTGCGGCTACGGCAAAATGGCGGCGTAAAACGGTACGAACGGCGCTAGACGATCGGTGCGGTGCAGGGGGGAAGGGGAGTGCGGGGGGTGAACAGGAGCTCCACGCGCCCCACCAGCGGCTACCCAGCAAGAAAAATGTTTTTTTTTTTTTTTGGTCGTCGGTCCTCCTTTCCACCCCTAAAAAAAGGGGGGGGGGGCCGGAACTCTCACTCACCACTCCGACGAGCGCCGTGGGTAGCCACCCAGTCGCAGACCTTCCGCCCCTTCTTGGGCGGTATGCTGCAGGCCAGAGAAATCGTCCTTCCCGAATCGCATCCGGGGCTGGGTGCAAGGGGGGATCACCCCAGGCCGCCCACACAGAACGGGCACGATGCGGCGGGTCCCCATACGTCGGGACTGGCTCGCGTCGGTCGGCCAGGTCGGGGAAAGTACAGAGCCCATGGACTCTCTATGCCCCGACCGGCTTCTTGATAGCAGATCGATCTTGATAGTAGACAAAAAATTTAAATAAAAGAATGGTCACAAACAGGACCACAATTCCCCTACAGGGAACCCAGGTCAACTCCTTGCAAACTAGGCATTTAGACCGGTGAGCTATTCTATGGAGGGGGTTTATGTGGGAACAGAGGACGGCCCCATGGGAGGGGCCAGCTGTTTCTTTTCCCTGCCTAGTTAACTCCTAGTGAGACCAGCATAAACCCCACACGTAATGGAGAGCTGCGTCTGTCAGTGAACGATAGGAGAAAACTCCTGAATAAAATGATATCTGAATGATGCCTGCAGCTGCAGGCATCATTCAGATATCACTACTAAAAGCCCAGGACGTCATATGACATTCTGAGGTATGGAAGTGGTAAAAAGCTTAGACATTTATATAGCACTTTTTTGTTAAATATGTTGGATTTAACATTCTTTATGTGCATTGTTAAACCATAAGCAAGGAACATTTGGTATAAGTGGCATTATCATGCTACTAATGTTTTGTTTGGTACTCTACCCCTGAGATTCATCCTGTCCGATCATGATTATACCCATTTATCCTTGTAAAAGCCTCTTTGATCAGTTGTTGTGGTGCAAGGACCGGAATATCCAACCATGGCTGCCACAGTCTATTAAATTTATTGTGCACATTTCTATGTTGGTAAGTGAGTTTTTCCCTAATCAACATGTTTTTCACCTGTTCTATCCATTGGCCCTTAGTGGGGACCCTGGGTGACATCCAATAGCGGGCTATCAACATACGAGCTACATACTGCAATTTCAATACTGCAGTTTGGCCCTATGGAGTAAGTGAATCCTCCTCCAGTGCACCCAGCAAACAGACTATAGGTTCACTAGTAAGACGAAATTGATATGCTAACGAGATCGTAGAAACAACTTCTGACCAATATCGGAAAAGCTTTGGACATCTCCACATCATGTGGATCAAGTCTTCATCGTCTCTTTCGCATTTTGGGCATAGGTGAATTTCTGCCTCCCCATTTGAACAATTGTACAGGTGTAATACTCCCTGCATTAATGGATGCACAACGGCGGTCATAGCAGACCTATCAGATTGGGCCTTAATTGCATGTCTCAGTTGCAAATATTTATAGAACTGAGTGCTGGGCAGATTAAACTCTAGTTGAATATTCGAAAAGGACTTGAACACTGTTCCATTATACAGTTGCAATAGCTAGATTAAGCCAGCCCTCTCCCAACTGCGAAAACCTTTCAGTTTATAGAATTCCTTATAATGTATATTCTTCCTTATAAGTGTATACGGACAAGAGCCCTTTATATTGAAAAGGCTCCTGACATATGCCCATAATGTATTAAGCAAGAGTATAGTGGGAGTAATGGGTGTGATATGAGTGAAACCCGCTTCCAGAAAGGTCAGGGTCGGGCTAGGGGATCCCTGTGGTAGGAGTAAGGTGCTTATAAGATCTAAAGTGTCATTAAGGCCCCGAGCTCCTAAATGTTGAATTTGGCTACAAAATAATGTCTCAAATGTGGTACCATCAGCCTCCCTGTCCCTTTCCCAGTTGTAGAGTGGTTAAACGGATTCTGGCTGTTTTCATGTCGCCAGATCAGCGTCCTAAAGTGGGAGTCAATCTGAGAAAACCATTTACGTGATATCCATATAGGGGTCTTATGGAAGACATAAAGCAGCTGGGCGGCCCATACCATTTAACAAGATTCACTCTGCCCACCACTGAGAATGGGAGCTTGGTCCAAACTGCTTGTTTAGATCTGAACTTGTCTTGTAATGGCCTTAAGTTCAAATTCAAATATTGCATGGGGTCTGGTGTGATTTATATGCCTAGATATCTAAATGAATAGACTATCTGAATGGCGGATGCACAGTCAGGTAGGGGGGCAGATATGGGGTCCAAAGGCATAAGGACTTATTTGTTCCAATTTATGGAGAATCCGGATAGTGCCCCAAACTTATTAATTAATGATATAACATGGTATAAGGACTGTTGAGTATCCCTCAAGTATATCAGAGTGTCATCAGCATATGATATGAAATCTTCCCTCTGACCCTTCAGAAATCCTGTGATGGATTTAGAAGCACGGACATGTATAAGCATGCTAGGGCAAACAACAGGGATGACAACGGTCACCCCTGTCGTGTGCCCCTATGTAACGGGAAGGACTCCGACAACTCCCCATTTATCCTTAGTTTAGCTGATTGGTCTGCATATAAAAGTGTAACCCAATTACAGAAATAAAAACAGGATCTAAGCAAAATCATGCAAGCACCTCCCAAGGTAGAGCCACTCCACACTCACACACTCCTTTGCTGCATCTAATGAGAATATGGCTCTATTTCCTGGGTTATCTACCAAAAGTTGCATATTTAGGAACAACCTACATATATTTTGTGCTGTGGATCTCATTGGGATGAATCCCGAGGGACCCCTATGGACTAACTTATGGACAATTTTGGCAAACCAGTTTCACATCAAATGTAAGGAGGGAGATAGGTCGGTAGGAGTCAGGCAATAGAGGATTTTTCACAGGCTTCAGCGAAACCACAACTGCTTCATTCATGGAAGAGGGCAATCTACCTTTTCATAGGGCTTCATTGTATACTTTCAAAAGAAACGGTACTAATTGAGGGGCATATTTCTTATATACCTTGGCTGGTAGGCCATGTGAACCAGAAGCCTTCCTACAACGTGCCTGTGCCAAGGCTGTTAGAATCTCGTCCTCAGTCAATGGTGCATTCAAGTTACCAGAGTCTGAAGAGGAAAGACTAGGCATGGGGTACTTATCCAGAAACTCCTCAAAATCTGCCCGAGAAGGCTGAAACTTAGAAGAATACACGTTGATAAAAAATTAATGAAAGACTTGAAGTATTTCTGGGGTGGTGTGACAAGATGTTCCCTGAGGGTCTGTGATAGTCTGTATGTAAGAATAATTTTGCTGAGTTTTAGTAAGCATAGCCAATAGATGTCCAGTGTTCTCACCTTCTTCAAAGTACTGTTGTTTTAAGAAGAAACTTTTATTCTCAGCTAGCTGTAATGCTAGTTGCTGTTAAAGGGATTTGGAAGCCAGCCAAGCCCTCTTGGTGGCATCTGAGTGGTAGGCAATATAGCTAGCTTCCGTTCTTTGTACTCCTGTCAATATAAGGTTTTCCCAAGACTTCCCAAGTCTCTGTTTTGATGTGATTAATACATTTTATAAACTGCCCCCTGAGATACGCCTTAGGGGCATCCCACACCACCTCCAGTTCTGCAGTGTCCTCATTGTTCTTGAAAAAGTCAACTAATAAATATACTATTGGATCCGGGTCTGGAAATAAAGAGAGCCAAAAATTATTAAGTTTCCAACATGATTTCCTAGGATAGTCTGGGAGCGAGAGTTCTACCCAAAATGAGGAATCGTCCAAGACACCCCTAGCCTCATAGTTAGAGTTGGCCAGTAAGGGTAGCAGCCCATCATTCCCCAGACCCAGATCAATCCTGGACAGTCCTCCATAGGAGGCAGAATAGCAAGAGCACACATATAAATCAGGGCCAGAAGGCACAGCATGTGTAATGGTGTTAGGGCCCGCCAGTTTATCTTTGGCTGAGTCTAAAAAATTATTTAAGTCTCCTATGGCCAAAACTGGCAGGTCTGTGATGCATGACATATAATTTGCAAGGGTTCTCAGGATTTCAGCTGAGAATGGTGGAGGAATATACATACCAGGTATAATGCATTTAACCCCATAGAGGGAGCACAATAAAAAGACAAAATGACCATCGGGATCAATACGTACATTAATACAGGAGAACTGAGTCCCTTGACGTATAAGAATACTGACCCCCCCCTTGAATAGGAGGAATAAATGGAATGAAATTGGTGACTAAATTGAAGGTGGGAAAATTGAGCCAAATCTCCAGAGGGAAAGTGGGTTTCTTGCAAGCAAATCACAGGAGAGTTCAGTCGTTTGATAGTTTGGAGAATTGCCAACCGTTTAACTGGATTACCCATTCCCCTTACATTCCAGGACATTACCCTTATTGTTCTTCATGATGCCCTGTGGAGAATATGTTCACATATCATGTGTACACAACCTTGGCATATAAAGTGCAGTATACATGGAGAGATCGGCAGGGGGCTGGCTGAATCAAGGGGCCACTTTATGTGCGCATCAAGCACCAAACAACCATGTGACGGGGAGAGTAACAGGCTCATATCGCAAAGAGTCCACAGAAGCAGGAACCAGGTACATAACTGTACAAACCATAAAGTTATAGGAAAATGAACCGGTTTGAGCCAATAGGGCTCTCAAACTGAAAAGTATATATCCATGCAGTCCACATAGGACCATTAGGGGGGGGGGGGTACAGTGGAAGCTCACACAGATGATGAATGGTGCTTCTCTGCAACAGTTCAGTCAGTAGTAACCAGTTGGGTAGTTAACCATACCATCAATAGGCCTCTGCCTATGCCAACTTTAAAACTGAACTGGGCATGTAGGAATTATAGCAGGCACAGAAATGATGAACAACACTCCTCAGGTAGGTGATGGATGCCGTCCCGCTGCAGCCCACAGGGATCTCTCTTCCCTATCCAACCACTGCATCACCAATGCAGGCCTCTCAAAGAAATGCACTTCACCCTTAGCGTCTACTCGTAACCGAGCTGGGTAGAGCATGGTGTATTTCTACTCCAGAATTCGCAGGCGGCTTTTCACATTGTTAAATTATGCTCTCTTATTTTTGTAGCTCAGCAGAGAAGTCTGGAAATAAGGATATTTTGGAGTTGTCAATGGCCAGGGTTCCGGGCATGGTGCGTGCATTGGAAAGTATGGCGTCCCGATCCTTGAAATTGAGGAATTTAAAACAGAAAAGAGCAGGGGTTTGCCCCAGGTGGCAAGGGGTGCGCTGGCACCCTATGGGCTCTCTCCACAGAGAACATTGGAGAGAAGGCTTCAATTCCATATGTAGTAACCAGTTTTCAATGAACTTTCCAGGGTTTTCCCCTTCTGCCCTTTCAGGTATGCCAATGGCATAGGTATTATTACATCTCAGCCTGTTTTCTAGGTCGTCCAAGCGGGCTGAGTGCTGAGTTGTAAGATGAATATTAAAGCTGAGATCTCGCTGTAAGGTTGTAATATCTTCCAGTGAACTAACCCGCCCCTCCAGGGCTAATGTTCTATTAAGTTTTTTCATGTCCTGCCTCATAAAGGTAATTTCTGTTTTCACCCCCTTCAACTCATCAGCAAGGGAAGCAATAGATGCATTTCCAGCTGTAACTGCCGAGAGAATATCTCTAATGGTTGGCTCAGAATCCTTCCTCACCTCAGCAGGCCCTGATGGCTGTGCACAGGCATCTGCACGGAGTACGTATTGCGTCCCACTCCAACCCGGATCCAACGCCATCCTTAAGGGAAACTGAATCATCGACCTCTAAAGCTCTGCCAGAAAAATTCTCGGGGTTGCGGGAGGAGATGTGAGGTCTTTGGATAAAGCCTTAGAGAATAGCTTTTGTGCCACAGCTTTATACTGTTCTTTGGGTGTCCGTTGTTGGGCGGTGCCATCTTGCCCCACGAGGTCCGAGGAGGAGGACTCCCGCAGCCGTTTAGATGTACTCGCCATCCGTGCCGGACCCCTCGATAGGTGGAGCAGGTTAGCGGGAAGCCTCCGGTAGTGGTGCGGAGATTAGCCATTCGGGCATATTACTGCCTTTTAGGATTATGTAATGGATAGTCGGCGCAGGATATGCAGGACACCTCTGGTTTCATCTGCTGCTCAGACACCACTAATGTTTTGTTTAGCATGTTAATTATAATTTAAGAGATACCTACACAGACTGTGCCCACCACAAATTTTTCCAGTGTGCTGAGCTTATTCTACCTAAACAAACAAAAACAAATATACTGCCCGACTATCCTTACCAGCTTGAATGCTTGCTCCAGTTACTGCAGGTTTGATGGTTCCAGCCTAAAATACACAAATAATAATTATTGAATAAGCTTTTGAGTGTTAAAACATATATACTAACTCTAAAATATTGTATAATATACAGTATAAAGTTTATTGTATAAACATTTACAAAAGTTAAGGGGACAACCTTATATCACCAAATAATTCACACTAAAAAGTGAAGTGACGAGTTACTCTGAACAAAATTGCCACATCCCTCTTGGCCACTATTTATTCACACCACTCCATCTCTATTATGACCGGATACTCATGATTGGCAGTAACGCAATATGAAAGTAAAACAGTAAGGTGGAACTTACCAGAACTGCAGTGGTTGGTACACTGGTGCCAACTGGACTGGCAACTACCGACTGTGGCTGCTGGACAACTTGTGTTTGGACCACTTGTTGTTGAGGCTGTGCTTGGGCAGGCTGAACAGCTGGAGCTGATGGTTGTTGTCCATTCTGGAGTGGCTGTTGTGGAGCCTGTGGACCAGCCTGCTGCTGTGCCCTGTGGTGTTGTTCAACTAATGCCTAAAATAGACAGTTCACCCATAAATGGTATGTCATTTTTTCGGCAGACATCAGAGGGGTTGAATCAATCTTTCTAATTTTTGGTAACAACATCACAAAGATTTGGACTCTGGTGTTACTAAGATTTTTATAAGCCAATGGGTGTATGAATTAATGTACACCCCTAACTTAAATATTAATTTTGTAAGGAATGAACCTCTGATGCGTCCATAACAAGAGAGCATACAATATAAGTAGTGGTAACATTCTTCAAATTAACCTTATAACATATTAAAGACAAATGCAGCAACTAGAATACGCTCAAATACATTGTGCAGTAATGGACTGTAAAAGAGACAACAATGCACAGCTTTAGTGTGTGTATATAAGTTTTAGCATGCAGTATACCTTCTTTTCTTTGGCAATCCGCTCAGCTCGGAGAGAAGCCACTTGGATAGGTGGCAGAGGTTTATCATAACTTATTCCGCTGAAAATAGAAAGAATTTACGTACACAATGTGTAGATAATTTCTAAAACCGTTTAGATGTGTTTCTTAGCAAACATAAGGTACAGGGATATCAAAAATGATAGTGACATACACACACAAACACACCAGCTGAACTGGATGGACTGTTTTTTTTTATTCAACCCTTCAACAACGTAACCATTGTGGGAGATTAGCTCGTGGGGATCAGCTTTCTGGAGGAAAAATAGTCACTGTGTAGGCAACTTTCCTTAAAATCTGGCGGCTTGCCAGGTTTATTGATAAATAAGGTTTGCAGGTAAAACAAAACAAAACATAGAAATAAGTCCTTGCCATCCGACCCAAAACTAGACAGTATAGTTTCCTCACTATACGGCGTAGGGCTGGCCCCCGACACCCACAAAACGTCAGCAAAAGTGCAAACCTTGTCTTTTAAAATCCCAACAAACACAGAGCTCCCTCAGATCCCTCTCTGAGGTTCAGGCCAGAGCTAGAGTGTGTTCTCTTCCTGGTAATTTAAGCCACCTGTTGGTGGACTCCAGTGGACCACAAACTCTGGACCGGAACAAGCCCTGCCATGGTGGTTGGTAAAATCCGGACCGGACTCTGTTTAATCCAGTCCACATGAACGCATATGAGGCAACAGGTAGTGTCCGTCTACCACTTCGCCTTGCATCTTGTCACATATCCTCCCCCTCTGCTCAAGCCCCTGTGGCTGAGCAACTGTCCCCAGCATACAGTGGACCCGGCAGAGGGCATTCGCATTTTTCTGGAGTCTTCCCGCCCGGTGTTCCACTGTGAATTTAAATGGCTGTAGGGCCAAGAACCACCTAGTCACCCAACTATTTTTCTCCCTCTTGTCACACATCCACTTCAGGGGGGCGTGGTTGGTGACTAGCCTAAACGACCTTCCTAAAAGGTAGTACTTCAGCGCCTCTAAGGCCCACTTGATAGCCAGGCGCTCCTTCTCCACAATGGCATAGTTCCTCTCGTGCCTATTAAACTTCCTGCTTAAGTAGATGACCGGGTGCTCCTTACCATCTCTGATCTGGGACAGAACAGCACCTAGTCCCACAACAGAGGTGTCAGTTTGAACAACAAACTCCTTTGTGAAGTCCGGGGTCATGAGCACCGGTTGTACACAAAGGGCTTGCTTCAACTTCTGGAATGCCTTCTCGGCTTCGGGATTCCACTTAACCATGCCCAACCCTCTACCCTTTGTCAAATCGGTCAGAGGGATGGCAAAGTTGGGGATGAACCGTCTGTAATATCCTGTAATCCCCAGGAAGGCACAAACTTGTTTTTTGTTCACCGGTTGGGGCTACTTTTGATTGGCCTTGATCTTGTTGGTCTGGGGCTTGATCAGCCCCCGACCAATAACAGGCCCAAGGTATTTGGCCTCCTCCAGGCCTATGCCATACTTTTTTGGGTTGGCTGTTAAACCTGCTACCTACCCTAAGAGAATCTACGACTGCTTGTACTCGGGGCAGATGCGATTCCCAATCTGGACTGTGGATGACCACATCATCCAAATAGGTAGCGGCATAGAGCCCAAGGTATTTGGCCTCCTCCAGGCCTATTGGACACTTTTTTGGGTTGCCTGCTAAACCTGCTACCCTAAGAGAATCTACCACTGCCTGCACTTGGGGCAGATGCGATTCCCAGTTTGTGCTGTGGATGACCATATCATCCATATAGGCCGCTGCATAGGGCCGATGCGGCCTCAAGGTTTCATCCATCATTCTCTGGAAGGATGCAGGGGTCCCATGCAGAAACGGCATTCACTTGGGGGGTAGAAAAGACCATTTTTTTCCTTTGCCGACTCCGATAGGGGGATCTGCCAGTAGCCCTTAGTTAGGTCTAGGGTTGCTATGTACCGGGCACCTCCCAACCTGTCCACAAGTTTGTCAACCTGCGGCATTGAGTATGCGTCAAACTTAAACACGTCATACAGCTTCCTGAAATCATTACAGAACCTGATAGTGTCACTGGGCTTTGGGACCAGCACTATAGGGCAGGCACTGTGGGACTCCTCTATCACATCTAACTCCAACATGGTTTTTATTTCTTTCGCTCTCACCTCCCATCTAGCCTCAGGTATTTGGTAGGATTTTACATTTATGCAGACCCCTGGTTCTGTGATTATGCCATGTTGCAGTACAGTGGTCAGTCTGGGTAGGGGAGAGAAAAAAAAGGGATTTTATTAAAACTTACCGTAAAATCCTTTTCTCCGAGTTCACTGACAGACGCAGCTTCTCCATTACATGTGGGGTTTTATGCTGGTCTCACTAGGAGTTAACTAGGCAGGGAAAAGAAACAGCTGGCCCCTCCCATGGGGGCCGTCCTCTCTTCCCACATAAAACCCCCTCATAACATAGCTCTTCAGTTCGTACACAAGCCGTACAAGAACAGAGCACAGATGGGTGGGTGCTGCGTCTGTCAGTGAACTCGGAGAAAAGGATTTTAAGGTAAGTTTTAATAAAATACCTTTTTCTCCTATCGTTCACTGACAGACGCAGCTTCTCCATTACGTGTGGGGACGTCCCCAAGCTGTGTCAAAATGAGGGGTGTGTAAACACTAACAGTACCCAACTGAATAAATAAGGAGGCGCCAGACGCGCCTACACTGCTGCCTGCAAAACTTTGCGGCCCAAAGCAGCATCCGAAGATGCAAACACATCAACTTACAAAACTTAGTGAAAGTGTGAACCGAGGCCCAAGTGGCCGACTTGCACACCTGTGACACCGAAGCCTGGTGTCTGAAAGCCCAGGAAGTGCTAACAGCCCGGGTAGAATGAGCCGTGACCGGAAAAGGGGGAACCTTGCCCCGAACAGAATACGCATGGGTCACGGTTTTTCTAATCCAACGAGAAATCGTAGCCGACGAGGCCGCCAACACTTTGCGCGGACCCTCTGGCAGCACAATCAAAGCATCAGCTTTTCGAAAAAAAAGCTGTAGCAGCCAAGTACCAAAGCATGCAACTCAAACTCCTTTGGGTGCGATGGACGAGGGCACAATGAAGGAAGAACAATATCTTCATTAATGTGAAAGGAAGAGAACACCTTCGGAAGGAAGGAAGGAGAGGGTCGCAAGACCGCATTATCCTTATGCATGACTAAGTAGGGAGACTTGCACGATAGTGCTGCTAATTCAGACACCCGTCTGGCGGAAGTGATGGCAACTAAAAAGGCCACCTTCTGCGATGGCAATTGTAAGGAAATCTCCCTGATCTACTATATGGCGGTTTCTGAAGAACAGAAAGCCCCAAATGCAGATACCACGGAGCCTTCATCCGAGGCGCCACATGTCGCACACCCTGTACAAAGATACGAATCAAAGAGTGCGAAGCCAAAGGTCTCTGAAAGAGAATCGCCAGAGCCGATATCTGGCCCTTGAGGGTACTCAAAGCCAGTTTTTTGCTCAGGCCCTGCTGCAAAACAGTCAGGACCCTGGACACGACATAAGAGCGAGGGTTATGACCCTCCGCCTCGCACCAAGCTATATAAGCCTTCCAGGTGCGGTGATAAATCTTGCGAGAAGTACACTTGCGAGCTTTTAACAAAGTAGGGATCACGGAGTCGGCGACTCCCCTGTCTCTTAGCACCTGGGACTCAATCGCCAAGCCGTCAAAGCCGGTGAGGGTAAGGCAGGGTGCAAGATGGGTCCCTGAGACAGAAAATTGTCTCACAGCGGGAGCCGCCAAGGGGCGTCTGCCACCATTTGCACCACGTCGGCGTATCAAGTGCGCCGAGGCCAATCTGGAGCCACCAGGATTATTGGTATCCCCTCCGCCACTATCCTGCGTATCAATCGCGGAAGCAGTTTTATTGGAGGGAAAGCGTACAGAAGGCGGTAACGGCCCCAGGGGGCCACCAGAGTGTCCGAGGCCACTGCCAACGGATCCTTCGTTCTGGACACAAAGGTTTCCAGCTTGTGATTGAACCGGGACTCCATGAGATCCCCGTCCGGCGTCCCCCATCTGCGGCAAATTTGATTGAACAACTCCGGGTGGAAAGACCACTCTCCCTGGTCCAGCGTCTGGCGACTGAGAAAGTCTGCCCGCCAGTTCTCCACACCTGGAATGTAAATGAAAATTGAATAAAAAAAAAACGGTCACAAACAGGACCGCAATTCCCCTGAAGGGAAGCCAGGTCAACTCCTTGCAAACTAGGCTTTGTCGACCGGGGAGGGTACCCCCGGCAGGAGAGAAGGGTGTATTTTGGGGGAGTATCGTATCGAGAAGTCAAAGTTACGGATCAAACGTTCCTCAACTGGACCGAAGGGAAGTCCCCTTAACGCCAGGACAAACACTGGCAAAAAAAAAATAAGTTAAAAGTAAATGTAAGGTCCACACCTCTTGACC
>BLSH010027628.1:383139-396822 GCA_018402905.1 Glandirana rugosa | reverse complement strand
ATAAAAAACCCAGCAGTGATTATATACCACCAAAAGAAAGCTCTATTTGTGAGAAAAAAATGATAAAAATTTTGTTTGGGTACAGTGTACCATGACTGAGTAATTGTCATTTAAAGTGTGAGAGTGCTGAAAGCTGAAAATTGGTCTGGTAAGGAAGGGGGTGTAAGTGTCCTGTATGGAAGTGGTTAAATTGCACCTTTTTGCAAAATGGTGATAAGAACGTACGGAGGTTTTCATTTCTTAAAGCTTTCAGAGTTTGTAAAAGACCCCTGAAACCATATATTTTCTGAAAGCATATGACTTCTAGAATAAAAAGAAGGCACTACTGATTTTTTAGGCCCTGCGGTATTTGTGCAAATGTTTATCAAAACAATATTTTCACTAAAAATACACTAAGACCATTATTGGCAGATAAAAACAAAGGTAATTTTACACAATTCTTGCTAACTTCCTACTAAATATAAAAGCTTAACCTGTATGGAGTTAATAAATAACAAAAATGTTGAATTTTTACATTGCACCTTTTTGCAAAATGGTGCAAATCGAATGTACCTAAAAATTGCTCTAAAAATCTGGAGGTTTTCTTTTTTCACTTACAGCTTTCAGAGTTTGTAAAAGACCCCCAAACCATATATTTTCTGAAAGCACATGACCAGTAGAATAAAAAGAAGGTGCCACTGATTTTTAAGGCCCCATGATTACGCAAATGTTTATAAATCACTATTTTCACACAAAAAAACCCCAGTAAAATCCTTATTTGAACACATAAACACAATATAACTTACGTAATTCCTGCTAAATTCCTACTAAGGCCTCGTTCAGTGGGGTGTGCTAAAGCATACACCCATGGAGGGCCATATTTACCTGCACAGGGATACACAGTTATTCTGTTAATTTCTGTGCAGGCAGCCCTATTCACGTAAACTGGGTAGCACCAGCTGCAAGGACAGATCTGACATCTATGTGGGTGTAGGTGTATGAACCCAAACATAGACCGTGTGAGTTCAGGGACATGCACCCCCACGGATATCAAGTTGAGAGCAGTGGTTGTGTCCTTGCAGCTGCTGCATCCCAATTGATATGAATGGGACTGCCTGCATGAGGATGTATGGAACAACTGTGCATTCCCGTACAGCTGCTGTGTCTCAATTGACATAAATGGGACTGCCTGCATGGGGAGGCATGGAGCACCTGTGCATCCCTCTGCAGCTAAACACGGCCCTGTAGTAGTATGCCCTGCATGAAAAAGGCCTTAGGCTTTGTTTAAAAGTCAAAAAAAGTGCACAATTGAGCTGCGTTTCTGCCACCCAATAACCACACCCCTCAAGCTGCAATAGGTAGTGGATGTGGGTTTTTACATGCTGGGGCTTCAATATCTTGCGTCTGTGGCAAAGTTGACCTAGACATGCAAATTAATGGGTAAGCGCTGCAAACGCCCTGCAACTGCGTGCAATGCATGCAGTTGCGGTGCATTTGTCAACAAAAATGGGGTTAAAAACAGGCGGTGAGGAGGCATTGCTTTCTCACTGCCTGTCAGTAGCCTCTGGAGCGTAGCCTCAGGCTTCAGAGGCAAAGGCAACGCATGTCTAAATCTACCCTTAGAGCCCTTTCAGTTTGTCAGGCAGACCTGATCGGACTCTCCTGTCTCCCCTATGGAGCGGCGGATGTCAGCGGTGACATGTCTGCCGACATCAACCGCTATCCGATCCTGCCCTCAAAAACAGATGGATGGTGGTCCTATTTTCTATCCGTCTGGCAGATCGGATATGATTGGATTACCCGATCTCCCGATAGAGGAGAGCAGGACTGTGTGAGTTCAGTCCCTTTCTCTGCAGGCTCAGCTGCAATACTTAGGAATGGATGGAAGTCTTTGCATAGCGGCTCTCATTCATTCATAAACAGTGACATGGTAAACACTGTTTACTATGCCACAGTGACAGCTGAACATAGGAGTAATCGGTACCGATCACTCACTACGTTCACCTTGGAAAGGAAGGGGGCTGGTAAACATGCTCCCCTGCTCTCCATCCTGACAGCCAGCGATCCGGGATCCCTCCTGAGCAGCAGCTGGTGGGAGGCGGGGAGGGAAAGCTGGCCGGCTGCAGCCTGGTTGGGAGATCGGGAATACAGGGTACTATGGGGGGGGGTCAGAATGGTGGCGGGGAGGGGGGGTTATACAGTAGGCAGTAGGGCAGAGGAGGGAAGCCGCAAGCTGCAGGGAAAGATCCTGTTGCGGGGGGGGGGGATCGGTGCGGTGGTGTGGGGGGGTTAGTTTACATAGTTAGTGAAAGGTGCTGTAGGGATTAGTTAGGAGGGGAAGGGGTGTATTTTAGGGTAAAGAAGGGAAAAATGTTAGTATAGCAGCGGCGGGGGCACATTTTTGGGGTTATAGCTCTGATCAGCGGATTGCCATCCGCTGACCAAAGCTATGGTTTTGTTTAGCAGAGTCTGCTGTGCAGTTGTTATATAAGCTTATAACACAAGGAGGAATGAGGTCTAGCTGGCTAGCTGCAAGCAGTTCTATAGGTCCGTACAGCATATGGCAGTGAAAGGGTTAAAGTGCATACTAACGCAAAAATATTTCATATATATATTTCAGCTTATGAGTCCACAGATTATGTGTCCACATACAATTTTATTTGTTGTTTCCATGGTTACGAGGTGAGAATAAAGGGCAGAAATCCAGAACACACTCCCTGTCCCTTCATTTCTATACTCACTTCCCCTATGTACAATGAGGGAAAAAAGTATTGATCCCCTGCTGATTTTGTATGTTTGCCCACTGTCAAAGAAATGATCGGTCTATAATTTAATGGTAGTTTTTTTTTTTAACAGTGAGAGCCAGAATAACAATAAAAAAAATCCAGAAAAACACATTTTAAAAATGTTATAAATTGAGTTGCAGTCCAGTGAGTAAAATAAGTATTTGACCCCTTCGCGAAACATGACTTAGTACTTGGTGGCAAAACCCCTGTTGGCAATCACAGAGGTCAGACGTTTCTTGTAGTTGGCCACCAGGTTTGCACACATCTCAGGAGGGATTTTGTCCCATTCCTGTGCAGATCCTCTCCAAGTCATTAAGATTTCGTGGCTGACGTTTAGTAACTTGAACCTTCAGCTCCCTCCACATATTTTCTATGGGATTAAGGTCTAGAGACTGGCTAGGTCACTCCAGGATCTTAATGTGCTTGTTCTTGAGCCTTCCTTTGTTGCCTTGGCCATGTGTTTTGGGTCATTGTCATGCTGGAATACCCATCCACGACCCATTTTCAATGCCCTGGGTGAGGGAAGGAGGTTCTTATCTAAGATTTGACGGTACATGGCCTAATTCCTTCACAGCGTAGTGTGTTAGCAGTTGTTTTCTTGGTGACTATGGTCCCAGCTGCCTTGAGATCATTGACAAGATTCTCCCGTGTAGTTCTGGGCTGACTCCTCACCGTTCCCATGATCATTGAAACTCCACGAGGTGAGATCCTGCATGGAGCCCCAGACCGAGGGAGATTGACAGTTATTTTGTGTTTCTTCCATTTGCGAATAATCGCACCAACAGTTGTCACACTCTCATCAAGCTGCTTGGCGATAGTCTTGTACCCCATTCCAGCCTTGTGTAGGTCTACAATCTTGTACCTGACATCCTTGGACAGCTCTTTGGTGTTGACCATGGTGGAGAGATTGGAATCTGATTGATTGATTGCTTCTGTGAACAGGTTTCTTTTATACAGGTAACAAGCTAAGATTAGGAGCACTCCCTTTAAGAGAGTGCTCCTAATCTCATCTTGTTACCTGTATAGAAGACACCTGGGAGCCAGAAATCTTGCTGAATGATAAGGGAATAAATACTTATTTCACTCATTAACCACTTCACGCGAATCGCCGTTTATAAACGGTGGTCGGGAGAAGTGGAAGTATTGGGGTATAGCCTGGAGCTACAGGCTATACCCCGGTACCATTTTTTTAGAGCAGGCGATTGGCTATCGTGATAATGGCCGATGCGGCTCTGGAGCCGCTCGGCTGTTATCCCAGGCAGTGGGAGGGGAACTCCCCCCTCCCGCCGCTGTCCGGCGCTCTTCCCCCGGCCTCCCGTCCCACCGGGAGACCGGAGTATCCATCCGGCGCATCCGACGGCTGTGTGGAATTCCGACAGAACCCGCAATCGGCTTTGATTGGGTCTCCTTCGTGAATACTCGGCAGCCGATGGCGCCCATTTAAAAAAAAAATGACAGTATTCACAATCACCGTTTTTGGCAATCTGAATAATTTTAAGTGCAGGAATTGGGGGTCTTTTAGACACTGATCCCTCCATAAAGAGTACCTGTCACCACATATTACTATCACAAGGGATGTTTGCATTCCTTGTGACAGCAATAAAAGTGATCAGATTTTTTTTTTTTTAAAGGAAGATTGGTAAAAAAAAAAAATAAAATAAAATAAATAAAAATGTTTTTAAAGCGCCACCACCCCCGCGAGCTTGCGCAGCAAAGTAAACGCATACATAAATCACGCCCGCACATGAAAAAGGTGTTCAAATCACACATGTGAGGTATCGCACGGATCGTTAGAGCGAGAGCAATAGTTTTAGCACTAGACCTCCTCTGTAACTCTAAACATCTAACCTGTAAAAAATTTTAAACTTTGCTGATAGAGGTTTTTAAGTGTCAAAGTTCCACGAGCGGGCGCAATTTTGAAACATGACATGTTGGGTATCAATTTACTCGGCGTAACATTATCTTTCACAATATAGAAAAAAATTGGGCTAACTTTACCGTCATCTTATTTTTTAACTCAAAAAAGTGATTTTTTTTTTTTTTTTTTTAATGTCGCTTATAAGACCGCCTGTGCAAATACGGTGCGACAAAAAGTATTGCAACGACTGCTGTTTTATTCTCTAGGGTGTTAGAAAAAAAATATGATAAATATAAGGTTTAGGGGTTCTAAGTAAGTTTCTAGCAAAAATTACGGATTTTTAAATTGTAAACAAGTGTCAAAAATGGCTCCGGGGCGGAAGTGGTTAAAATGCAAATCAATTTATAACTTTCTTGAATTGTGTCTTTCTGGATATTTTTGTTGTTATTCTGTCTCTCACTGTTAAAATAAACCTACCATTAAAGTTATAGACCGATCATTTCTTTGTCAGTGGGCAAAACGTACAAAATCAGCAGGGGATCAAAAACTTTTTTCCCTCACTGTATGTAATGAAGGGTTGTTACCCAGACTGGACTTCAAACAGGTCTGCCTTTGTTCATCTCCATTACATGGTAGTTGATGGGTTTAGTAGTTTTTTGCGGTCTTTTTGGCTCACAGGAAGTACCAAGGTTACTGCATCTCTGGTAAGAAAAACAGATATTTTATGTACTTGCTTAACCACTTGCCAACCGCCGGACGTCCAAAGACGTCCTTGCCTTCAAGTGGTGATATCTGAATGATGCTGACACCTACATGCATCATTCAGATATAATTTTTATCCGCCGGCGATTCTCTGCACCATAAGAATGATCATAGCGGCAGTTCAGCCGCTTGATCGTTCTTATCGGCGCCCTCCGGTGCTTCGCCCAGGCCGCCTGTGCCATCGGCGGCCCGGAGAACAGACCCGTCGCTGGCGGAAGTTGAGCGTAGAGATGACTGATGACCAGATGGTCACCAGTCATCTCTATGCGCCTCGGAGGCCCGGGCGCGAAGTATGACATTACGTCCGGGTCACGTGATGTGAACAATCCCAGTGAACTCGGCTGAAAAGACCGAGATCACTGTTTTTTTTTCAGATCTCGGTCTTTCCAGCCTAGAGGAGAGATGTGGGGTCTTATTGATCCCATATCTCCCCATAAAGAGGACCTGTCACGCAATATTCCTATTACAGGGGATGTTTACATTCCTTGTAATAGGATTAAAAGTGATCAAAAAAAAAAATTAAAGAGAAAGTGTAAAAAAAATAAAAATAAAGGTAAAATAAATAATAGTAATAAAAAAAAAATTTAAAGTGCCCCGTCACCCGCGAGCTCGCGCACAGAAGCGAAAGCACACGGAAGTCTCGCCCGCATATGTAAACGTTGTTCAAATCACACGTGAGGTATTGCCGAGTGCGTTAGAGCGAGAGCAATAATTATAGCCCAAGACCTCCTCTGTAGCTATAAAACTGTAACCAGTAAAAATTTTTAAAGCATCGCCTATGGAGATTTTTAAGTACCAAAGTTTGGAGCCATTTCCTGAGTGGACGCAATTTTAAAGTGTGACATGTTGGGTATCTATTTACTCGGGGTAACATCATCTTTCCCAATCTACAAAAAAATTGGGCTAACTTTACTGTTCTGTTTTTTTTTAATTCATCAAACTTTTTTTTTCCAAAAAAAACGTTTAAAAAATTGCTGCGCAAATACCGCGTGACATCAAAAGTTGCAATGACCGCATTTTATTCCCTAAGATCTCTGCTAAAAAAATATATATAATGTTTGAGTTCTGAGTAATTTTCTAGCAAAAAAACGATGATTATTAGTAGGAGAGAAATGTCAGAATTGGCCTGGTGGTGAAGTGGTTAAAATGTTCTTAGCTTGAATAAGGAAAAGTAATGAAGCCACTACAAATAAGGAATGGTAAGCTGACATATATGTTTGTTTTGGGTTTAGTTACACTGTAAAGCAGACACTTTAAAACAAAACATTTACTAACATTCACAGTTTATTTTAGTAGAAGATATTTCCTAGATCACTTCTACCAAAGACAATGGGTACGCTTTAACTCCTTGGGAAATGTGGAGAATATGCCCACATCCCTAAATACAAATTAGAAAAACAGACCCCCTGGTGGGACTTTAAAGGGTATAGACTCCACAAAAACAAATGCAATAGGTATAAAAAGTTTTAAGTTTATTACAAAATAGTAGTTAAAAAAAGGGGGAAGAGACAGGGGATGAAGCAAGGGGTACATTCCCCAATCTACAGAACGTTATTAAAATGCAACAGTACATATAGCAGAACCATTTATTTAATGCACTACTGTGTAATTGAAACAGAGTGCAACCCTAACCAAAGAAAACAAAAAAATATATATTTTTCTTTCTGCTTGAATTTTTCTATTTCTGGCACCACTGCCTGTTGCATGTGAGCAGTGCAGTGTACACTTGCTTCAACTGATTACATGGGAAGAGGAAAGAGGTTGATGTCGCCATAATGTGCCAATACGCTGTTCATGCTTGCCCATTAATGCTTGTCTTTTGGTGACAGAGGGGAAAAAAACTTCAAATACTACAAGCAAAAATGGTTCTGTTAGTAAATGCTGCCCATAGATACATGTTATCTGTGCTTTTTTGCCTAATACCTATACAACGCTAGGAAAGAAATACTTACAGTGGTTTAATTGGTGGACTCCTCTTTCCTGCAGTCATTTTCATCAATTCAAAGCGATTAGTGTACAGCTGAGTGTGTGTCACACCTTCATCCTGAGCATAGATCTGGCTAGTCCGAAGAGGTCGACTGTTCTTTGTCTAAGGGTGATAAAACATAATGCTGAACACTGCAAAACCTGTAAGTAATTACCATAAACAATATATACAGTAGTTATATAGTTAAAGAGATACTGCAGTCAAAAAATTAAAAACCTGCTTTAATGCGACTGCAATAGCCACTTTTCCTCTACTGTCAGGCCCCAATTATTTTACCTTGCATATATTAATTTCTCTCGCTCTCTCTTCACTGGTACTAAAGCTGAGATTGGGCCCGTGCCTGTTTCAAGAGTTTTTGGATTTCCTTTGCATTGCAAAAAAGGATTTTTGATGTACCAGTAAAATCAATTAGTTTTGGAGTACAGTACAGAACACAGGATCTTTAGTCTTTAAGGGGTCGTTAAACCCAAATCTTTAAAAACTAGCAATAAATGGTCTATTACATGCTGTTCATATTCACTTAGTCACTATGGGATTTGTTTTCTGTATTCTGCAGAAATCGTGGTTGATCCTGCTGTTCTGTCTCCTTTCCTTATCTCTACTGTATTTGGGAATTATGCAGAACAGTGTTGGCAGCTAGTGCATATTCTCAGTTTTAAGTGTATTTTCTACCCTGTGCAGTTCCTCCCTATAACAGGTCATGTGACAGTGGTAAATGACTGCCCACTCCCTCCCTCCTCCCCCACCATGCCCATTAACCAGATAAACACAATGGAGGTGGGATATTACATCTTGATTGATGGAGGCTTCACCTCCACACAGGCTGGAGGAATGTAACATAACCTGTGACTGTCAGAAATCCGCCCATATCATGTTATCGCCAAAAAATGTATTTCAAATACATATTTGTATGACAATTTAAAACAGTTTATTGACATATTATTCATTTATTTTACTCTGTATACCAAAGGCTGTTTTTTTTGTTTTTTTTGAACATGTGACCAGTAGCAGAGGACTAGAAGCTCCTCCTGCTGCTGTTTCCCTACAGACAAGCTCGGAAAGAGTCACGTGACAGCTGTATAATGATTTGGAAAAAAGGTACTAAGATGCTTTTTCTTATTAAAATGATTACAGTGCCGTCATCCACACATAGAACGAGAAGGGACAAAGAGTCAACCAATCCAGAGGCTGCAGAAGGAACTGCAGTGGATATAGTGCAGCCAGGAATCTTCATAGAAGTATATTTTAGAGAAAAAAACTCAGTAGAGGCAAGAGGCCCACCACCTAAGGCCACTAATGAAAACCTGAGTCTAGCTGGGAGTGGGAGGGGTTATATAGGAGATGTCCACATAGCTTCTTTTTTTGCCAGTGCCCAATCACCTGAGGGCAGCTGCATATAACCAAGGTTAAAGATCGTGTGCCTGTGCTGTACAACTAAGAAATGCTTTGCATCAAATCTCTGCTGAACTATCTTTAAAGTTTAAGTAAATCCTGATATAAAATACCTTTTGATCCTGCCAAAATTATTGTCAACCGGTAACTTCCTGAGCTCTCTGCCTCTACTGCATTCTTACTACTTATCATTGTTTCCAGTGATCTTTTTGGATTACAACCCCAATACCCCCCCCCCCCCTCTATATTCTGGAGAAGTAGGGAGGGATGTTCTGTAGTCCTTACACACGTCCTGTGCTAAAGTTGCAATGCAGCTCCTCCATAGATATAGTAAAGTGAGTGTGCATTGTAACCCTAAGACAGGAAGTGTGTTAGCGACAGGATCACTGAGTCGAAATAGATGAAAAAATTCTGAAAAAAGAAAACTAATTCACCACATTTATGGACTTGTAAGCTGCAATAAGTAAGATTAGATCTCAAGTTTAGATATGCTTTAATAAATATTTTCCATCACTGTTCAGTTTTTTCTTGGATGTTTTAACTTGCCCATATTTACCTGGCTTAATTGAATTCCACAACATTAAAGCCAACAAACAAATGCCAGATTTAATACTGCATACAATTATTTTAGAGGACTTGTTGCTCTAAGTTCCCAAGCTGTCCTTATAAAGAAGGATAGTGGGTGCTTCTGCAGACTCCTCCTCCAACTTTGTGTCCGTACCGAGGTGCAGGGCTTTCAGTTCGAAATCTGGAGGAAGTGTGGCAATGGACCAGTGCGGTGTTCACCGACTTGTAGTTTATTCATTCACAGATCTCTGTGATGCATGATGCGGCTGGGCAAGTGGAGCTGTGGCCTTTTGAGAAAACCCCAAAGGGAGGCAGACCAATGTAGGAGAGCGAATTTGCTTGAAGTTCCAGAATGTTGATCAGCAACTTCCACTCCTTTGACTACCACATTTCCTGAGCTGAGAGGTTCCCCAAAGGACCTCCGCAGCCTGATAGGCTGGCATCAGTTGTCAGACCTTCCAATACCTTCAGAAGGAAGGATTTCACATTATCCAGCATCTGCATAATTATCCATCATTTCAGAGCCTACCTTGTCTTGGGAGTCAGATGCATTGGTAAATCCAAGGACTCCTGGCCTTTGTCCCATACCGACAGATCATTGAGCTGCAGAGCTCTGGAGTGAAACTAGGCATATGGGACCGCATCTTTGGCAGCTACCATCTTCCCCAGCACCTGCTCAGGTCTGAATCAAGGAACATTCCACTGACCTTGAGAACTCCACCTGGGCTCAAAAAGGCAGGCATTTCTACTGCGGAAGCAGCAGCTTCACCTTGCCTTATCAAGGACTAAACCTATATACTCCAGTTGTTATATCAGAACAAAGGCTAACCTCTGTAGGTTCTGCGCCCTCCTGAACTTCTCCAGGACTTGTACTGTCTTGCTGGACATTTAAAATGAGTTTCTGAGCCGACTGCTTCCAGGGTAGCAGGTCTTCCAGGCATCCCATAATGGGGATACCCCATGTCTTCAATAACCCCAGAACTGGAGCCAATATTTTGGTAAACACTTTTGGGACCAGACACTAGCCAAAAGGAAATGCCACAAACAGATAGTAGGGATCCTCAACTGCAAATCCCAGAAACCACTGTTAAGATTGGAAATATCAGAATGTGAATGTTGGCATTCTTGATATCTAATGACACTAGGAAGTCTTCCTGATGAAGCAGAGCAATCATCTACTGGCTGAACGCCATCCTTAATTTCTGTACTTTTAGGAACTTGTTGAGAAACTTGAAGTATAGAATAGGTCATACATTTCCATTGGGCTTGGGAACCATGGACAGGTTGGAATAGAAGCACTGAGACCTCTCCTTTGCTGGCAACATTATGATGACCCCTTGGGATTACAGCTTTCCCATGACGAGAAAGAAAATCTGTTTATGGATCTGAAGACGCTCTTGAGTCCAGGCAGCCGCAATGGTCCATAGACATCCCCCCCAACTGCAGGAGTGGGGAAACTCCTTCACTGTAAGGAGGATTTGCCTTCAGAAAAAGAGGACTCGGGGGACCAGCTCTTATGGAACTGGGGTGTGGGCTTCTGCTTAGAGCCCAAAACTGGTGATTTACAAAAGGAACTCTTCTTGGATTCTGAAGGATACACTGGTTTCTGATCTGTCACCTTCACTTTTTTGTTAGGGATAAAAGCATGCTTTTATCCACTATCACTTTCTGGGTGAAGGCATCCAAGGATGGTCCAAACAATCTGGGAAACAGTTGCCCGATGCTGCAGAAAACAAAGAAGCACTGACAAAGTTGATAAAGAGTGCCTTAACAGGAAAGGGGGGAACTTTATACATTATACTGTAGACTTGAGAGCTTTCTTGTCTAATCCACCTGGCAATGGTGGAATGAGGAGCAGGATGTCCCAAGGGAACTCTCAGAAGGACAAACAGAATCTGATGGACTAAAAGAAGCTGTAACTGGGACGCAGTGCTTAGGTACAGTGCTTGCTACATCTAGACAGTAAACAGAAATCTCCCTGGAATGCTACAGAGCAGGACATAAGGGAGAAAGAGCACTGTCCTGGTTAAAGTGGAAGGAGGGGACCACCTTGGGAAGAAAAGGGGGCTTAGGCTGCGAGACAAAAGACAACCTTTTACCTCTGTGCCACCAGGAAGGTTTTCTCCCAGGATAGAGGCGCTAACTCCGAGACATGTCTTGCAGAGGTGACAGCCATGGGAAGGATAACATAATGAGAGAGGGGAGACAGGGGAATATCCCCAATAGGCTCAAAGACAGGTTTCTGAAGAACCGATAAATTAGGAAGAAGTCCCTCAGGACTAGGGCTTTAATGTCTTTGCCATTAAAGCTGGTGACCAAGAAGAAGGATGCTGATGTGGCCTTTGGGATAGAAGATCTGGTCGGTCTGGAAAACCCCACAGAGAATTTGCCCGGGAATACCACAACCTCCTGGGCCAGTTTAGTGCAATGGGGATTATTAGAATGCCCTGACTCTTGATCCTGAGAAGTGGGCAAGGAAGAAACTTTAACGAGAGAAAGGCACTGACTGAACTAAACTAATCCAATGGAATCACCAGGGCACCCACTGCAAAGGCCCAAGGGTCCCTGGTGCTGGCGACAGACCTATCCAGCTTGCTGTTGAACCTGGATGCCAAAAGATCCACTTCTGGTATCCCCCACCTGCAACAGAGATCTTCATCTACATCTCCAGGTAAAGAGCCCAAACCTCTGGGACAAGACGCTAACGGCTGAAAAAGTACTCAGCTCTCCAGCAGCTCCTCCCTCAAGAGGGCCTAGTCATTGTTACAGAGGAGGAACGTTTCCAAGGTTTCTACTCAAACCTATTCACTGTTCACAAGGCAGATAGAGGCATTTACCCCATTCTGAAACAAAAAGTTCCTAATAGGTTCCTTTGCGTGCAAAACTTATGCATGGAAAATTCTGGGTCATTCAAAAAGAAGAAAAGGCTACCTAAGTAATCTTTAAATGTTGCCTGCTTTCTGTCTTTACTAATACTGCACATTGTAGTAATAAGACCTCTGAACACCTAATTACACTAACAAAAACTGCGACCTGCTTGAAGTCGGATTATGCTAGGGCTGTCCTTACAACTTTGTTTGCCAATGTCCAATCACCTGAAGTAGCAACATAACCTACTTGTCTAATTAAGTTCTTGTGTCCTTTAATGTATGTTTAAGAAAAAAAGATTACATGCAATTAACACATTTAAACTGGTCAATAAATACATACACCAAAAAACAGAAGCTTCTCTGTGAGACCTAGTCTGCCACAAACAAAAGCCTGTCCAACAGCAGTTGTTTTTAGAATATAGTTTATAGGCAGGTGCAAAAACTTTACAAAAGCACCAACACATTTTTCATTAATTATATATTTTTAATACAGATATATTAGGACATAATATATTTTCCTCAAAATACCAGGAAATATTATTTTTTCTACAAATTACATTTATTTAGCATCTAGTCACGTTTATAATTTAATCCTTGACAACTGCAAGGAAACCGGAAATTGGAAGATGATTGCAATTTTATTACTGCTCAATAATGTAGGTTAGGCAGAGTTTTTATAAGTAAACCTAATCAAGTTGTAATTTTCTGTTTTGATGAAACTTCTTGCAGTATTGTAAGAATTTCTGAAATAAATGTGATAAACTTTATTTTGCAGTTTTTAGAACAGTTCATAAAAATAGCAGAAAAATGTCCTTGATATAAAAAGTGTAAAAAACAAACCTTGTATATACTCTTTGTTTTCTTCTTAGGGTTAGCTTCGAACATGATCTATATAAAATAAAAGACAATACATAATATTACTAGCAAAAGTGTGCCTATTTCAGCATGGGTTAGGTTAGGTTTTTAACAATCTAAAAGCCAACTAAAGTGGGCCATGCACAGATATTTGTGTGAACATTTGTACAACTTTTGTTCGTCGGGGCATTCTTTCTTGCCATTATTGAGCTAACTAATTTTGTTCTCAAGTCTGTAAAATTTCACCCCCATCTGCAGTATGAAGTGGAATCCCAGGTGTATTAAACAGTTTTCATTACAAATGCGTATGATTTTTTCCAAATGAAAACCATATTTATAGTTAGAAATGTGTGCGTTTGAAAAAAATTTCTATCCTGCTCCTTTGAATTTTCTCGCAAAGGAGCATTAGTGAAAGTATGAATGGGGGTGTTCGGGATGGTGTTGAAAACAGGAAGGTGGGGGTAAGATATAGATGGCGGTACGAAAGAGGTGTAGCATTGCGATTATAGAGGGGAAGGGGGCATTGGGGTCATGACAAATGGGGTGGTGCCCGGAGTGCAAGTTGGAGGGAGGGAGGTGGTATAGGCAGTTGGTAGGTAGCGGGTACATTGGGGGGGGGGGGGGGGG
>BLSH010027628.1:337256-361879 GCA_018402905.1 Glandirana rugosa | reverse complement strand
CCTCCAGGAGCATACCAGGCCCTTTGGTCTGGATTTTAAGGGGAACCCCATGCCGAAAAAACAGCGTGGGGTCCCCCCCAAAATCCATACCAGACCCTTATCCGAGCACACAGCCCGGCAGGCCAGGCAAGGGGGTGGGGACGAGCAAGCGCCCCCCCCCTCCTGGACCATACCAGGCCGCGTGCCCTCAACATGGGGAGTATGGGTGCTTTGGGGCAGGGGAGGCTCTGCGCCCCCCCACCCCAAAGCACCTTGTCCCCATGTTGATGAGGACAAGGGCCTCTTCCCGACAACCCTGGCTGGTGGTTGTCGGGGTCTGCGGGCGGGGACTTATCGGAATCTGGAAGCCCCCTTTAACAAGGGGCCCCCAGATGCCAGCCCCCCACCCTATGTAAATGAGTATGGGGTACATTGTACCCCTACCCATTTACCTGGAAAGGAATATGTACACAAAAAACCACACAGCTTTTTAAAATATTTTATTAAATCTGCTCCGGCGGTCTTCTCCCCTCTCCGGTGTCTTCTTTTCTTCGGCTCTTTTGCGGGGTCTTTCATCTTCTGAGGGGTCTTCTTCTCTGCGGCGTCTTCTTCTCTTTTGCCGGTCTTCTCCGCTGTCCTCTTCCCTCTCCTTTTTCTTCTCCTTCTTCTTCCCATGTTGACACGACGAGATCTCCTTCATGAATGCCCTCTCCACTCTGTGCTGTGCCTTATATTGGCATGGGGTGTGGCCACCAGATGACATCACCCGGAGGCCCCACCCCACATGATGTCACAGCTCCACCCCAGGATGTGACCTCATATGGGGCGGGCCTCCAGGTGATGTCATCTGGTGGCCACACCCCATGCCAATATAAGGCACAGCACACAGCGGAGAGGGCATTCGTGAAGGAGATCGCGTCGTGTCAACATGGAAAGAAGAAGAAGAAGAAGAGAGGGAAGAGGACAGCGGAGAAGACCGGCAAAAGAGCAGAAGACTCCGCAGAGAAGAAGACCCCTCAGAAGATGAAAGACCCCGCAAAAGAGCCGAAGAAAAGAAGACACCGGAAAGGGGAGAAGACCGCCGGAGCAGATTTAATAAAATATTTTAAAAAGCTGTGTGTTTTTTTTGTGTACATGTTCCTTTCCAGGTAAATGGGTAGGGGTGGGGGGCTGGCACCTGGGGGCCCCTTGTTAAAGGGGGCTTCCAGATTCCGATAAGTCCCCGCCCGCAGACCCCGACAACCACCGGCCAGGGTTGTCGGGAAGAGGCCCTTGTCCTCATCAACATGGGGACAAGGTGCTTTGGGGTGGGGGGCGCAGAGCCCCCCTGCCCCAAAGCACCCATACTCCCCATGTTGAGGGCACGCGGCCTGGTATGGTCCAGGAGGGGGGGGCGCTCGCTCATCCCCACCCCCCTTCCTGACCGGATAAGGGTCTGGTATGGATTGTGGAGGGGACCCCACGCCGTTTTTTCAATGTGGGGTTCCCCTTAAAATCTGTACCAGACCAAAGGGCCTGGTATGCTCCTGGAGGGGGACCCCATGCCAGTTTTTTTTTTTAATTTGGCGTGGAGTTCCCCTTCAAAATCCCCAGAGCACAAAGTACCTGGCATTGTCGGGATCAAAGTCGGATCCCTGTTCACAGACAAACGGTCCGACTTTGACCCTATGTAGGACCGTAAATCGCACAGCAAAGTAGGATCAAAGTCGGACCATTTTTTTGTCGGATAGTGTGAACCCAGCCTTACCAACCATTGTACCAGGCTATCATCAGCTGATCAGCAATCAGGTAGTACTAAGCAAATTTCCCTTTTCTCAGAGACTTGTTTGCTAGGCTTTCTAAATGCCATTTGTAAACTGGAGTCTCCTGGTTTGCAAGTGTTTTGAATAGGGCTCCCATTTGTGCCATATCCCATTGTAACAATGGGACCACAGATAGCAAATGAGTAATTATTCTTTTTTTTTTGGTAAATATTACTACAAAACAGTTCTTAAAAGTAAATTTTAAATGCCAAATCAACCCACAACTGATATTTCACTTGTGTTTGGATACTGGCAAGCATGATCAAAGGGTGGCTTCTTATCTCCTCAGAACGCCAATTGTGAAATGTCCCCACCATAATTCCTAACTCCAACCTAATGTAATTTTCATGATAACACCGCTTTTTCAATGAAGTATCCCCTACTGCAACCAGGGGTCTGAGAAATATAAGAAACTGACAGGTAACTAAGCACTTGCTTACTGGGCACTTAAACTCCCCTCCTGCCCAAGCCAATTTTCAGCTTTCAGTGCTGCTCCGCTTTGAATGACATTTGCGGGGTCATGGTACACTGTACCCAAATTAAATTTTTATCATTTTTTTTCACATAAATATAGCTTTCTTTTGGTGGCATTTAATCACTGCTGTTTTTTTTTATTTTTTGCTAAAAAAAACAAAAACAAATACAGAAATTAAAAAAACAAAAAAAAAACAAACAAAAAACAGTTTCATAGCTTGTTATAAAATTTTGGAAACAGGTAATTTTTCTCCTTCATTGATGTGCGCTAATGAGGCAGCACTGATGGGCACTGATAGGCTGCACTGATGGGCACTGATGAGGTGGCACTGATGGGCAGCACTGAAGGGCACTGATAGGTGGCACTGATAAGCGGCACTGATGGGTGTCACTGGTAGGTGACACTGATCGGCAGCACTGATGGCCACTGGTTGGCAGGACTGACAGACATTGATAGGTGCCACTGGTGGGCATTGATAGGTGGCACTGGTGGCATTGATAGGTTTGACAGTTTTGAAAGAACATACAATCAGTATAACAGAATTAGCTTTACAATATGCTCCTTCCAATGCATTATAAAGGAAACCAGGCAAGGGAGTGCAGACGATGATGCAGAGCAATAATTTTCACTGACATATACATTATGATTAGCCTGTACATTAAAGGTTATGCTGCATAAGGAGATCAATGATAACAGGCAGGGTTAGACATACCTAAAGAAAATACTGCACTGACAACAAATAATCTGATTTGAAAAGTCAACTACAATTATACGTGCCAATTTAGTAAGGAGTACTTTTTGTCAACAGACATTTTATTAAAACTTTTCATACAGTAACATGCTTTATAGTGTTTTATATCCTGAGTTGTCATATTTTCAAAGGGAATTTCCCCCCAGCGTAAAATGCAGACATGAGAAGCCTCACAATTCTCACACTTCAGAGCTGCACACTGGATCTGGGTCGTGATGTCACACTCAGTGAAGTTCAGCTTCTACATCTGAAACTAAAAGAAAAGAAAATGCGAACCCAAGGACGCTTGTGTGCAGTGTTGCCCGCTGTCAGTTTTTAACACCAAAGTAAAAACCAGCAATATTGTCTTTGTTGAAATTGGTAACAAACAGGACCAGCCTGGGTTACTATTAAAAATAGAAAGTTTATTGAAGACTTACATATAAAACCATGGCAGGCTTGGGGAGGAGCCGGGATGCTTGTTGCTATACAGGCTGGTTAACAGTACTCCCTGGTGGAACCGGAGGTCTCCCTGGGCTATGCTGATGTATGATCCGGCAGGGGATCGAGCCACAGTGTCCTCACAGAGCCACTGAAGATGGTGTAGGCTGTGCAGTGGAGGTGATGTCTGCCTCACTAGTACACAGAGACCAAGGCAGGGAGGGGCCATAGCATGAGCTCTCACTGGTTATGTTCACTCCTGGTGTCTGCAATGCAGGTACTGGATAGTGGTCCCGTAAGCGTGACATGTTTTCGTCAATAAACTTTCTATTTTTAATAGTAACCCAGGCTGGCCCTGTTTGTTACCAATTTCAACAAAGACAATATTGCTGGTTTTTACTTTGGTGTTACAAACTGACAGTGGGCAACACTGTGCACAAGCGCCCTTGGGTTCGCATTTTATTTTATTTACTGTACTCCTACCCCAGAGCTGAACCTAGGTTGCAAGGTACCTGCAGCAAGTCCCTCAGTCCCCTGTGTGTCCACAAGTCACAATATATGATCAGCGCCTAATCCTTTTTCGTTTGCATCTGAAACTAGCACATGGTCAGGGAATCAGTGAATGACAGCTTCCAAGTCTCACTGAAATATTTTGCTCCCTTAAAGAGTCTTCTTAGAGACTTAAAGCCCATCTCCGAACAAAAAAAGGTTTTCCCATGCAGTGGGGCTCTGCCCACACTGCACGGGTCAGCTTTTGTCTAGGGGTGAGGCGAAAGCAATCAATCAATCCTTCGTTCCACCGGAAAATGGCACTCCCCCACAGTCCAATGGTGGTTTGTTCCTGGTCTATGGAGCATGCTTTGGGCTTGATGACATCAGGAACAGTCCACAACTCAAGACCACTGGAGCGTGGGGGTGCCGGACTGGTCGTGTGCTGGGAGGATCGGAGGACTAGTAGATCTCTTTTCTCCTCTGCCCTAGACAAAAAGAGTAGCTGGCCTGTGCAGTGCAGGCACGGCCCCACTGCATGGGAATTTTTTGTTTTCTTGCCCAGAGATTGGCTTTACCCATATTCCAAATTAAACCTATAAAACATATAAACATATTTTAAGAACAAACAAAACACAGAGAAAGTACAGTATTAGACTTGACTACACACATGGCACTGTTCATAAGATGCACATTCATCGATCCTGATGAAGGTGAAATAGTGGAAGTCCAGGAAGATCTCCAGTATGTCCAGCATGAGCAACATTTGAGAGAAAATCAGAACACGATGACCTTCAAACCTCAGTTTCCGCAAAAGAATAGAGAGAGCTTCCAGCTTCCCTAAAGAAATCAAAAATTTAATTTATGTGATATTAATGTCCACTAAGGATACATATCTTTGCATATCTTTGTTAGATTCTTCCACAGTCTCTACTAATATATTGTACTGGAATAGCTGGAAATAAGAAGCACTGAAGTTGGTAAGTGAATGGATGGCAACACCTGTCAAATCAAATTGACAAGACAATTACTGCATTTTTGACAATATAAAGACTACCATATAGCCATACAGCTGGGTTTCTATTCATTAAACAGCTCCTTGCATAAAAAAACATAATTTTGGGATGACATTATGAAATGTACAATATAATATCTCATCTGAGCATTTTAGGAAACTTTAAACTCCTACCTGAGTCACACTGAATAAGTCGCAGGTCTGGAGATTGCACACAATGAGGAGAGGTTCTCTCCCACAAATCCTGAATATATGGTGCTGTCTGTTTCTTCAGACAGTGTCTTAGGATGTTCATGCTGTGACTGTATAGAGGAGGAAAATGTGTCACCAGCTCTGGAGGTGGAGCAACAGCAGCAGGGACCACACATAAGGTGCTAAAAAGATTGAATAAACAAAAAGATATTAACATTACCTATATATATACAACTTAGTTTGTAATGATAATAATCAGAACAGTGATACAACAATATCTGTGCCTCTTGAAAGCCATAATATTCACCTCCTTGCTGTGGATTCCAGCATCTCTTTCTGCTGCTTAGGGGATAAAATCAGGTGTCTCAATGGATCACTAAAATCTTTGCAGGAGGAATTCAGACAGTTCACAGACCCCACCCATCCCCACTTTTTCTTATCCGTGGGAGTCTGAACATCAGAAGACCGCACAGAGCAGAGCTGTAACAGATCAGCGCCGTACACTGGTGCCCGCCCACATCGACGTTCATTACAGGAGAAGAGACGCTCCAGGCGCTCTCTTATTCTCTGCTTTTCTTCCACTAAATCCTTTAATAAAGACATAATATATATTTTTAGTGTATAGTAAAGACTGCATAAACAGTGCATAAAACATAAATATTACACTTACAACTAAGCTACTGTTAACAGGAAAACACTTGTGACATTTATTGTGGTTCCTAAACTTATTAAACATCAGTTATAGTTATACAAAACCTGTTACTGCCAGCAGGAAAATATTACACACCCATTCCGTAAATGGCTGAACTACTTAAAACAGTTAAAGGATAAGTTCACCTTAAAAAAAAAAAATGCACATTTTTTGCAGGTAGCTTGCAGAGCATTGCACCTGCGATCAGTAGATCGAGGATGCAATCCCAGGCTTCGGCAGAGTCAGCATAGCTGTCTGCTTGTACATCGTACGGGCAGGCAGTTGCCTGAGAGCAGAAAGATCAATGGGCTACGAGAGTGCTCACCAGTGCCACCGCAGATCATTGAGAACTACAAGACGTCAGCTGCAATGGGTGACGGTACTTGCAGGAATTAATTTACAGAAAACTGTGAATGAATGATGTGGAGTGTGGACGGAGCCCCACGTGGTCATGCTGTTTTAAAACTGTGTCAGCGGATGCGGGGAGCAGATCCCCTGCCCACTGTCATGGGAAGGGGGGGAGGGGGGCTGCAGATGTTGTAACATTCTTGTTACATCTTCCACCCAAAGGTGGACTTAGTCTTCAAAGTGGGTTCTAAAGTCAGAAGGTTTTTTTATCTAAATGCATTCTATGCATTAAGATAAAAAATAACCTTCTGTGTGCAGCAGCCCCCCTATTACTTACCTAAGCCCCATCTCAAACCAGCGATGTTGCACGAAAGTCTCGGCTGTCTGGGACTCTCCTTCCTCATTAGCTGAGACAGCAGCAGGGTGCCACTCGCTCCCGCTGCTGTCAATCAAAGTCAGTGAGCCAATGAGGAGAGAGAGGGGATGGGGTCAAGCCACAGCTCCGTGGTTGAATGAACACACAGAGCGGCTACTCGTCTCGTGTGCCCCCATAGCAAGCTGCTTCCTGTGGGGGCACTTGGCAGGAGGGAGGGGTCAGGAGTGCTGGCGGGGTACCCGAGGAGAGAAGGATCTGGGCTGAACTGTGCAAAACCACTTCACAGAGCAGGTAAGTATGACATGTTTGTGAAATAAAACTAAACTTTAGTATCACTTTAAGTGTTCATACTCTTTCCCAGAGCCAGGTTATAATACTTAATAAAAGACTGAACTGAGGACATCGTTCCCTAAGGACTAAGTAAACTATATTATATTATTTGTGCACAAAACATCCATAGCTAACAAAACCCCAAAAACAAGATATAAGTTACGTACCAGGTAGTATTGTGCCCTGTCCAAATTACAAAAAAATTTTCCCCACCCTACCATCCACAAGCTGGTGCATAAGGGACTACATTACACATATTCTGTTCCTGTCCAGTCCTTTGCCCTTTTTGGTACAAAGTGGGAAAATGTCAAAACAATCACAAATGTTGATTTGGGTGAAAAAAAAACACCCAATACATTTCACACCTGCAAGACTTATCAAGGAAATGGAATAAAAAGATACTGTCTTATACTCAATGCAGCTAGGGCCTTTTTGCCTGCACTGTGGAAACCGCCTCAACCTCCTACCATTACCTAGTGCAGTGGTTCTCAACTCAGGTCCTCGGGACCCCCCAACAGGCCAGGTTTGCAGGATAACTGAAATACATCACAGGTGATATCATTTGCTGCTCAGTGATTGCAGTGTTCTAGTCTGCATCTCCCCAAGGTAATACTTAAGATCTGGCCTGTTGGTGGGTCCCGAGGACCGGAGTTGAGAACCACTGACCTAGTGGCTGGCTGTGGGAGCAAGAGCTCCCTCTATCCTTGCAAAACAAAGGAGAGAAGTTCGGAAAGTGGTTTATATTCACTACATCTGGGAAATATGAAGCCCTAATGTGAGACAACTAAGAATTGATAAGAGTTGGGAGTATCCTCTTTCCCACAGCTTTTCTGACCTTGGCAATTGGGTGAGGGGGCTAGGAGGGGAGCTTCAGGGAGACAGCAGCCCTTCTCTCCATTTTTTCCTCCCTTTCCTGCTCCTACTTTCCCCCTTTTGTACTTCTATGCTCACTTCCTTCCTTTCCATCCTTATACTCGCTTCTTATCCCTAATTTTCCCATCAGTTGATTTGGATTACAGTGCTACTTTACTGTTTACATGCAAAGGGATTTATAGACTATAATTATATCCTACTATTCATCTTTGCAGCTGAGTTGTGCAGATGTTATAAATTGTATTACTCACTTATGACTGGAGTAAATGCATCCATAGTGTACATAGTCTACATAACCAATATGCCTTGGTACTAAATGCAAGTTTTTACAAAGTTTACAAAAGTTCAGAACATACAAACAAGCTGTAAAAAATATTTTTACAGCTCTGTATCCAATAACTATTTTTTGTTAAATGTTATGATTGTTATTGTAAAATGACAATACATTTTCTGATTCTGATTGTACTTTTGTATTTTCTGAACTTTTGTGAACTTTAAAAAAAACTGCTGAATTAATATATTTTAAAAAAGTGGTTGTAAAGGCTAAACGTTTCTTATCTTAATGTACTCTCTGCATTAATAAAAAAAACTTCTGCATGCAGTCATCAGGGGGATGTGTCTGCCATGAGTAGGCAAAGCCTTGCTCCTCTATTAAGATAGCTGCTGCACACAGAGAAGCATTGAGGAAAAAGCACTCCTGACTTTGGTGACTAGTCCTTGGAGCCCTGCTAGACTATTTCCTGGCCCAGCTTTCAGTACAGGTCTTCTTTAATGAATAATAGAAGCAAGGAGCTGTACAGAGGTATGTCAACGGAACTAGAACGGTTCTTGATATTCCTCATCTACTAGCGGAAATGCAATTTGGCTCGTTCTTAAGCTAACCCTATAGCTTTAATGTTTTCAAAATCAATGACCCAAATGAGGCTTAATATAAGGAATGTTGGAGGTCCTTATCTACATACCTTTTACAGATATTTAAAGTTTCGGAAGCATTAAGGTCAGTGTGACACCAGATATCCGGCTTAAAATCTTCAAATATCGAATTGTGGTTGTTTCAGGTTAGCCGAACAGATTTATGTCACAATCTCTCTGTGACCTCTGTAACAACCAACCAACCATGGTAATCCTGTCATGGTCAATGAATAGATGGGAAGAACATGCAGGGATTACAACAGAGGGAAAATTCTCCCTTTTAAGTATGCTGGAAAACATGCAGCCTTGGCATCTATGACCTTATACTTGCAAGACTTGCTTGACTCTTAAAACACTTGGACCACATATGGCCATGTTAAGTCA
Organism: Glandirana rugosa; assembly: GCA_018402905.1. Taxonomy (NCBI): domain Eukaryota; kingdom Metazoa; phylum Chordata; class Amphibia; order Anura; family Ranidae; genus Glandirana; species Glandirana rugosa. The sequence goes on along the minus strand of BLSH010027628.1, from coordinate 352,842 downwards.
CACAAGATCCCCCCAAAATTACAACATTTGCAAGACGCAAATATCCACCTATGTGGATTTCTGTACAACATCCATTCTGTTTTTTTTTTATAAGGCACTATACAAGAAATACCTGTGCTGGGGTCACTGAAATCTGTGGAGCCTTCAGAGAAGACGACATGTCACCACTAGAAGGGTAAGGCATTATGGTTCTCCCTTGAATTCCTGCAACATTTACAAATAAATGCTTCAATTAATCCTGTAGTATGTTATCTTTATTAGCACAAGCAACACATTTCTAGGGCTCACTCACACGTGTTAATTAGGAGAATAAAGCAATGCTCATTACGTGCCTATAGGTTTTTTTTTTATAGCATTGCAAAAAGTATCAAGAAAGACTGTTAAAACACCCAGGAAAGTGTTGTTTTTCTAGGTAAGTGCTTAAAGTAGAACTATAGGCAAAAATGTTTTTTTTAATTTTTGATAGAGTAAGGGAAAGTTATAACCCCTGTCAGATATTTTTTTGTCATCAGTGTCCCATTGCAGAGATTTCCCTTCACTTTCTGTCCCACAGACAAACCGGAAGTGATGGGTAATCCCTGCAAATAAAGGGAATTTCTTGGGAACCCCAGATCACCAGAACTAGTGTCCCCATTGGAAGATTTTCCCTCTATTACTTTTCTGAGGACAAACCCAAAATTTGGGATTTCGTTTTACTTTCACTGCTTATGGATAATTAGAGAGGGTAAATCTCCATATAGGGGGCACAGGCAGAAATAAAAGTACAGGTGTTCAAATCCCTCTCCACTCTATCCAAAATTAGAAAAAAAAGTTTTGACTTTAGTTACACTTTAATTGGGAAATGATATAGAGGAAATGATCTGATTTGAGGTATGTTTAGGTTGTGGTGTGACAGCAGTCATTTTTATCAATTCTCTGTAATATGCATTTGTATATTTTGATGTCGTTGACACCTGGTTCGGTCTGGTTCAAGATGATCATGGAAAGATCATCATGGTCACTTATTGGCACTGAAACTTGTTGGCAGGGTCACTTGCTGGCACCCAAGAATTCTGGCACCAAAACTTGCAGACACAAAAAGCTTTGCCACTGACAATAATGCTCAATGACTCTGCTCCAGTTAGTATTGCTAACTGGTTTGATGCTTTTGCCTGCACATAGAACTAAATGGTGTTACCACATTGCTGCTCTGTACAAACAGGAAGTGGGTGGAGTTGCCTTTCCTAGTTATCTTTTATTTCCCAGTGCATTTTGTGATACATGAACCTTCACTGTCTCTCCTCCAGCACCCAGCTAATGCTTAATAAATGCTTCACTAATGCGCCATAAATGCTTGGGTGCAGTTACAGAGCGCTACAGTTGAAATGAATGGAGGCGGCTACAGGCTGTTTAAAGGATAAGTTAACTGTTTTTCAAAAAATAACAAATGCAGGTAAAAAAAAAATATGCATTTTTAATTTTTTTCCTTGGTGCTTGTAAAGCATTGCATCCGTGCCATGCAGGACTTCTGCAAACTTCACAGTGTATCTGCCTGCTCGTACCGGAAGGCAGATACACAATTACAGGAAGAGAGAATGAACTACCACAACGCTCAACAGAGCTGTGGTAGTTCATTTAGACTTGTAGTTTTTCAATTCACAGAACAATGTAAATGGATGAAGTGGCCGGGCGGCTGGAGCCACACATAGCTGCGTCTTCTTCAGATAGTGGCAGTGAGCGGGTGGAGAAGATCCCCGCTCGCTGTCAAAACAGGGACTCGGGGGTGGTGCAATTGCAACATGTTACATGTTACAGCTTGAATATGGATGTAACATGTTACAAAAGGTAAACTTATCCTTTAATTTTTAACACAAAACAATGCTACCGCACCTGTGTTTACTGCACTGTGTTGTGTCTATATTAATATTCATAGCAGGCATTGAAGAACAGTTAAGAGGCTTTAAATACACTGCTTAAATGCAGCTTAAATAAAGCATATTACCGCATGTGTGAACAAGCCCAAATGGATTTAAGTGTACTTGTTAGTATGAAACCTACTCCCATAAAGAAATTATTAATATAAATTTATAGAAATATAGGAAAGTTTCTGCGAATGTAAGAGAGAATAAATGTTCTTACATGCACTATAAAATGCCAAATGCAGTGCTCAATCAGTTTATAAAAGATTGAGTGTTCAGTGAAAGAAGTCATTAACTATGTACAAATGTAAAGAATTCAACTCTGTTAGGAAAAGAAAGACAGTGCAAATCTTCTGAAAATTTTCAATAGCAACAGAAAAGCAAAGGATAGAAAGATAGATAGATACAGGATAAATAGACATGCAATTGGTGAAACCACTGTCAACACAAGCAAAAATCTCTAAATGGAGTTTTCCTTTATGTGGGTTTGTCAATTATTAGTCTACCATGACAAAAAAAAAAAAAAAGATTCCCACCTGACTGAGGATTTACTGTAGGGTTGAGTATGTTGGAAGGATGTTGATTTCCCAAAGCATTCATTGCATTTTGAATGGAGTTCCCATGTGCGACTGTCTGCATCACCACAGGCCCGGGAGGCCGGATGTACTGCTGTCCAGGGGCAGAAACAATCTGAAGAACACTTCCTGTCGGTTAAACACCAGTGTTTAAAAGTTGTAGCAATAATAATAGCAAAACCATAAGCTAACTGGCTACTATCATGTCATGCACAACATATTGCTACCCATTTTTGCACCTTCTATTCTCTGCTGTACTGTTACCTTGTAGTTGGAGAGGCTGCCCGGCTGTGAGCTGGCGCAGCTGGCTCTGGGACAGAGTGAATGTGTTTCCTTGGAACTGCAGAGTCACTGGGGTCTTGGGCTGTGCAATTTTCCCCTGTGCTGCACCAGATGCAGCTAGTTGAGCAATTTTTACCACATCCCCACCTGCAACAAGTCAAAACAAATTTCATAAAATGTGAACTTTGCTGGTTGGCTCACATGCCCCCTTGACTCCTGTGTATCCTAGTTATTTTATTCCGCATCCATTATATAATCTTTCACTATGCTTGGGCCTCCGATCACAGGCAGATAGATAGACCAATGACCTGTCTGCTGTAACTAGTGCTCAGAGTTACGTATTTAGATATTCTGTATATACCCACCTGCCTTGTACATCCACTTAGACCTAGCAAATACCTAAAATCTGCTGTTACTCAACTACATCACAGTTTTTTTCCTTCTGTTTTTCCTTACTTTTATTTTCTGTATTTCGTTTGCCTAATTCCACTCAGGGAACTTCCTGGAGTTAGGGGCAGTAGAGAGCATAGGAGCATAGGGCCTTAAAGGAGTTCTATGGTCACAGCATACACTTTCATTGTATAACATCAACATTGTAATAGTTATGCAAGCAATTTTCAAGTATTTCTTAGGCAGTTTTCACACTGTAGTAGGTTTTAGACTGACCACAGCGCAGGTGTATCCACAGGTTTCATGCATTTTACCTGTAGTTTTAGCTACAGTCCCATAAACTTTCTATTAGGTTGGCATGTTTTCTGAAAGTGCTCCAAAAGTCATGCATGCTGCATCTTTAGTCTAGTTCAGAAAAGGTGCCAAAAACGGGAGACTTAATAAAAAGTCTATGGAACCATGGCTAAAACCATGATTTAAACACGTGAAAACTGGGGATACACCTGCACTGCTGCCAAACCATAGTGCAGCAGTGTGAAACTAGCCTTAGAATCTCATATAAGTTTACTTGAAAAATATCCTTTTATTATGTGAATGGTGCATACAGTCGATATAAAAAGTCTACACACCCCTGTTAAAATGTCAGGTTTCTGAGATTTAAAAAAATGAGACAAAGATAAATCATTTTAGAACTTTTTCCACCTTTAGGCTCGGTTCACACTGCAGCTATGCGGAAACGCTGCGAACCCACTGCGGGATCCCGCATCGTTTGCCTCCCGGCGGCAGTTCACACTGCCCTATGCGAACTGAAGGGAGGTGTCAATACATTGTTAACTACACCCCCTTTTCAGTTCACATATCGCGCAAACTGCAAACTCGCGCAGGAATCGGATGGCATGCTTATGGTCCGATTCTGATCCTGCGATAAAAAAGGGTCCCTGTGCGAGTTTGATCCGATTGCGATGCTCATTCAGCTATACAATCTCTATGGCTGAATTTATATCACACAGAGCGCATATGACTCACACTGCAGCGCGGTGCGAATCATATGCGATCTCTTAGATCGGAGCAGTGTAAACCAGGCCTTAATGTGACCTATAAACTGTACAACTCAGTTGAACAACAAACTGAAATCTTTTAGGTGGAGGGAAGTAAAAATAAAAAACTAAAATAATATGGTTGCATACGTGTGCACACCCTTAAACTAATACTTTGTTGAAGCGTCTTTTGATTTTATTACAGCACTCAGTCTTTTTGGGTATGAGTCTATCAGCATGGAACATCTTGACTTGGCAATATTTGCCCACTCTTCTTTGCAAAAACACTCCAAATCTTTCAGATTGCGAGGGCATCTCCTGTGCACAGGCCTCTTCAGATCACCCCACAGATTTTCAATCGGATTCAGGTCTGGGCTCTGGCTGGGCCATTCCAAAACTTTAATCTTCTTCTGGTGAAGCCGTTCCTTTGTTGATTTGGATGTATGCTTTGGGTTGTTGTCTTGCTGAAAGATGAAGTACCTCTTCTTCAATTTCAGCTTTCTAGCAGAAGCCTGAAGGGTTTGTGCCTATTGACTGGTATTTGGAACTGTTCATAATTCCCTTGACTAAAGGGGTTGGGGTTAATCAGAGGCACTTTAAAATGATGGCAGGTGTGTACTGACTCCTATTTAACATGAGTTTGAATGCGATTGCTTAATTCTGAACACCGCTACATCCCCAGTTATAAGAGAGTGTGCACACTTGTGCAACCACATTATTTTAGTCTTTTATTTTTACTTCCCTCCTAAAAGATTTCAGTTTATTTTTCAATTGAGTTGTACAGTTTATAGGTCACATTAAAGGTGGAAAAAGTTCTGAAATTATTTATCTTTGTGTCATTTTTTAACGTCACAGAAACCGGACATGTTAACAGGGGTGTGTAGACTTTTTATATCCACTGTATCTGCTGACCATCTGTTCCAACAACTTCCTGGATTCCCTGCATACTTTGCAGCTTCTCCTCTGCTGTTTACTCTCAATTTATAAGGACTACAAGCAGTGATTCCTGTACTGACTCCGCCTCTCGAAACTCCTCCTCTCTGCACCTCTGTAAATGAGAAGGCGGCTCTGTGAATTCTGTGACAAGGCAGTGTCTACATACAGGGCATAGTGAATATGTGCCACAAAATTTAAGGAAGTAAAAGTACGGGGATCTTCACAAAGTAAGTTTACAAACTTTAAGATCACTAAATATATAATTTTACATTCTGACCACAGATATGCTTTAATGTCCCAGCAAAATGGTCACAAATGCTGTGTTGTATGCATAAACTGTGAGTCCACGTTCTGTTATTGCAGGAGACTCATTTTGAATCCTCTTCAGAGCCTCCCCTACCTACCCATCAATATATTATTATGATTAACCAGTAACAACCCTTATCATAAATCTAAGGTGGTTGCAATAGGTGTATACACATCCCTTTAATTCACACCCCACAATGAACTAACTGACAGTGAAGGACATTATCCTTTTTTTAAATAATTGGATTTATAAGAAGATTTTTATTCTTGGAAACATATACCTTTCTTCTCTAAAAAGGCTCATTACCATCACAGCCAATGAATCCAATTTTGCTCATCAATATAGATCTCAAAATATACACCAAAGTTATTACCAATAGAATTCAGTCGCATATACCTTACCCTATTCACCCTGAACAAGTGGGATTTGTGCAAATGTGTGAAGCTTGAGACAACACAATCAAATCCTTCTGCATGCTGTTAGAACCATGAGCCCACTATGTCTCCTAATGACTGACGCCAAAAAAAGCATTCAATTGAACTTGCATTTTTTACATGCAACACTGCAACAAACCAAATTAAGTTACTCATTATTTCCACAGAGTACAGTTCAGTTAAAAAAGTTCTTCATGCACAAATAAGTATTACAGCTTTCTATCAATAGTACAGGGAATGCTTCTAAATGAACCATACAACATTTTAAAATGAAAAAGACTGCACAGACCTAGAGAAATAAACCACAATCTTTATTTGCCTATAAAAAAAATACTCCACTCATATTTGATAAACCTAATAATCACTTTGTACATGGCTTCCTTCACTAAGGTGAGAGTGGTAACGGTCAGCGGTTCTGCAGCTGGTACTAGACTCCTCCACACTGGTAATGGACAGACTGAGGAAAATTTTGACACATCTGCATCACTCTGTATAATACACGCCGGAGCTCTGGTTTATCAGTGGCCAGAGCCCAAGTACCCGCCTACTTGCTTTTTCTTGTGCTTACCAAGGCAAGGTGTTTCAGAGACAGACCCCCCTTTTTTTGCCTGGAGTTCGACATTAAATCTGAAGTTTAGTTAAAAAACATTTTTTTTTCTGCAGCTCTAGTTACATTGCTTACCTGGAATAAAGTATGTCCTACAATGTGCAGGCTGCTGGATCCTGCAGAAGTCTTTACTGCAGAATAGTTCTTCCATTGATTACACTGCCTGTAACAGGATCTGTAAATGGGGGAGAGAATCATGTGACTGATCAGACTCTTCCCCACACACAGTTTGTGTTACAGCAAGTGTACGCAGTGAAAGAACGTTCTCAATGGAAGAGAGAGCCAAAGGGGGCGTGTCCCCATCAGATCATCCTTAGTGCAGTTGACTCCGGAGCCCCCCGAAACCATTAATCCCCACAGAGGTTCAGCAGCAGGAACAGGGCAGTCTTGCAGTGAAGATTTCTACTGAATTCAGCAATCTGCACATTGTGGGACATACTGCATTACAGGTAAGTAATGTAAAAAAAAAGCTGTAGAGAAAAAATGTTTTATAGCTAAACTTCAGCTTTAAAGGAGAAGTTCACCTTCAGGATTTTAGGGTGGATCATGTAACATGTTCCCAGTGCTGCAGCCGCTGCCCCAACCTCCTGAGCCCCGTCCATCCCCCCGTACTGTCAGTTTTTGAAAGTAGCATGCCGTGCGAGGCTCTGTGTATTAATGAATTACAAGTCCCAACAGCCTTTGGGGCTGTCGGCTTGAAGTTCCCAATGAACTACCATGGCACTGTGGTAGTTCATTGAGTCTGTCAGCTACTATTGGCTTTTCCGTATGGGAAAGCAGATACACTGCCAGTGTGCAGGAGACCTGCATGGTATCAGCGATCTCCTGACCACTGGTGCAATGCTCCTAATACAAAAAATAATAAATGCACATTTTTTTTACCTGCAAAAAGATGTGCATTTATTATTTTTTGTACACTTATCTTTTAAGTAGGCTTATCCTTTAAGTAGGCTTCCATACATAATAGTATGAAGAGAGATATTAATAATCACGGAGACAATGATTGTTATTGGCTAAAGCATGATATGGTGCAAATATTACTATTCTTACAGTATCTCACAGAAGTGAGTACACCCCTCACATTTTTGTTAATATTTTATTATATCTTTTCATGTGGCAACACTGAAGAAATGACACTTTGCTACAATGTAAAGTAGTGAGCGTACAGCTTGTATATGACTTATATACAGTACATTATTTGCCAATTGGTATTTTCGTTGTTCCATACGATATGACAATACAGTATCTCACAAAAGTAAGTACACCCCTCACATTTTTGTGAGTGTACAGCTTGTCTAACAGTGTAAATTTGCTGACCCCTCAAAATAACTCAACACACAGTCATTCATGTCTAAACCGCTGGCAACAATAGTGAGTACACCCCTAAGTGAAAATGCTCAAATTGGGCCCAATTAGCCATTTTCCCTCCCCTGTGTCATGTGATTCGTTAGTGTTACAAGGTCTCAACATGGCACCTCATGGCAAAGAACTCTGTGAGGATCTGAAAAAAAGAATTGTTGCTCTACATAAAGATGGCCTAGGCTATAAGAAGATTGCCAAGACCCTGAAACTGAGCTGCTGCATGGTGGCCAAGACCATACAGCGGTTTAGCAGGACAGGTTCCACTCAGAACAGGCCTCGCCATGGTCGACCAAAGCAGTTGAGTGCATGTGCTCAGTGTCATATCCAGAGGTTGTCTTTGGGAAATAGACGTATGAGTGCTGCCAGCGTTGCTGCAGACGTTGAAAGGGGGGGGGTCAGCCTGTCAGTGCTCAGACCATACGCCTCACACTACATCAAATTGGTCTGCATGGCTGTCATCCCAGAAGGAAGCCTCTTCTAAAGAAAGCCCGCAAACAGTTTGCTGAAGACAAGCAGGCTAAGGACATTGGGTCACTGGAACCATATCCTGTGGTCTGACGAGACCAAGATAAACTTATTTGGTTAAGATGGTGTCAAGCGTGTGTGGCGGCAAACAGGTGAGGAGTACAAAGACAAGTGTGTCTTGCCTACAGTCAAGCATGGTGGTGGGAGTGCCATGGTCTGGGGCTGCATGAGTGCTGCTGGCACTGGGGAGCTACAGTTCATTGAGGGAACCATGAATGCCAACATGTACTGTGACATACTGAAGCAGAGCATGATCCCCTCCCTTCGGAGACTGGGCCACAGGGCAGTATTCCAACATGATAACGACCCCAAACACACCTCCAAGACGACCACTGACTTGCTAAAGAAGCTGAGGGTAAAGGTGATGGACTGGCGAAGCATGTCTCCAGACCTAAACCCTATTGAGCATCTGTGGGGCATCCACAAACGAAAGGTGGAAGAACGCAAGGTCTCTAACATCCCCCAGCTCCGTGATGTCATCATGGAGGAGTGGAAGATGACTCCAGTGGCAACCTGTGAAGCTCTGGTGAACTCCATGCCCAAGAGGGTTAAGGCAGTGCTGGAAAATAATGGTGGCCACACAAAATATTGACACATTGGGCCCAATATGGACATTTTCACTTAGGGGTGTACTCACTTTTGTTGCCAGCGGTTTAGACATTAATGGCTGTGTGTTGAGTTATTTTGAGGGGACAGCAAATTTACACTGTTAGACAAGCTGTACACGCACTTACAAAAATGTGAGGGGTGTACTTACTTTTGTGAGATACTGTATTATCATACCATATGGAACAAAGAAAACACCAATTGGCAAATAATGTACTGTATAGAAGAAAGATAATTGGCTAACACCTGCAATACTAACAAAACTACATACAGATTCTTTTTCAAGAAACAAAAAAAATGTTGACAATAAGATAAAAAGGTAGTAAAAATATTCACAATAAATTGAAAAATGCACATATAAATCTTTATAGTAATAATAAAAATTAGGATGACTAGAACTATAATTTATTTGGTTCCTGTTAAATATGCAGTAATATATTGAACCAAAAACTTGATACAGAGACTATCACATGTACTATAAAGTAAATAAGTAACATTGCATTTTAGTATTTTTATTTCTCACTTTACCAACAAAGTGAAGTGTTTATTTAACTTTCAACTCAGTAGCTGAAGCTAAAATGTATACTTACAAGAAGTTAGTCAGAGCTACTCATCCCCTCACACCACGTACATCCATAGGGCTCTTTCCCAGTTTTGAAGCAGTAACGGTGTGTCTACCCTCTCTATTTAGAAAACCCATGGTGCTCTGAAAGTGCTTTTTCACGGGAGCACCTGTTAACTTTTTTTTTGTAAAGCCAAGATTGTAAAGACTGCATATGATAAGTGCTCAAGGGACAAAAAGTTGCAAGCTACTGCTTAGTTTATCCTATTATCATATATACTGCTTTAAAAAATGTAGGTTCCTAAAAAAATAATTAAAAAAATAAAATGTGATTTACCACAGGTTCTCACTGACAGCGGGATTGAAATCGGTCAAGTTCAGCAGAACTCGCACAATTTCATACCCGCATGTCAGTCCGACTTCAGGGGCGATTTCAGAAACATCTGTGCGGGTTGCTGCACAGAGGTCTATGGAAATCGCACCCCAAAGTCGCCAAAAGGAGTACAGAAACTACTTTTGGGAATCGGTGCGGTGCCGCAAAGTCGTCGTCGCACTGATTAGGACGGTGCACTTGCCAGGAATAGCCAAATCGTTGCTATGTGAACCTAGGCTTATACATAGAACATTTTCACCTATTAAATGATCCTGGGCAGTTAAAAGAATCTGCGGGTATAGGAACAGCACTGTAAAACCTAAACCAAATGAGATGTTAAAGCGGCATTAAGCCCATAACCAAAAATTTAATTTACAGCAGCTTAACAATCCTTAGATGTGGTGGCCTCATTAGTTTTTTTTTTCCAAGTTTTTCCCTCTATTTTCACCTGGTGATCTGGCCAGTAATACTTCCTGTATTAGGGTGCCTCCGGATATGGATGAAGGAGCCACAGAGACACCTTTGGACAGCAACACTGTCAGTCTAGAGGAGGGCAGTGTTAGATGCACTAGCAGATTTAGATAAACTAACAAATTGAAGCCAAACTTCAGCTCACACATTTTAATCAGTTACAGAAAACAGTTCTGTCCCTTTTGGGATAAAGGTTTTGCATAAATATACAAAAGCTGATCACTGGAAGCACTGTTGTCAGTGGTAAATGCCTAAATGGTTTGCCTCAGCCTTCTAACTGCTACATCTGCAGGACAGCTTGTTCTGTTAAAAAAGTGACTTACTGGTTAGATCAACAGGTGAAAAGAAAACAAAGCCAAAAAAAAATAAAACAAATGCAGCCATCACTGCTAAGAATTGGAAAGTTGCAATATATTAAATGTTCGCTTTTGGGTTTAATACCACTTTAAAGAGAAGATTTAAACCAAGCTAAAGCTGCCCATAGATGAATCAGTTTTTTCGGTCAACCAGTGGGTGGAACAAAAAAAGACTGACCCCATTCCCCCATCAACCAGTGGCGGCCCGTAATGCAGGGCGCCAGACACATGGATTCCAATGGGTTTTTTTTTTTTGAAGCACCTGATTAGAGCCAAAGGCTATAATAGGCTTCAAAAAAGGGTTGGCTCGGGGCACAGAGCACTGCACCCCAAGCCCACCCAGCTGTGTGACAATAGCAAATGAATATTCGGAGGAAGCCCTGCCCGATAGATGAGGCAAGTGCAGGACTGGTGAGGTGAGGGGGGTGTGGGTGACCCGACCAACTGGGGGGGGGGGTGCTGACTGTGCGGGTGACTGGGGTGGCTGTGGGTGCATTGGTTGCCCCCACCCCAAAAAAATATGCCGCCACTGCCATCCACCCATTCAAGGTGGGTGGGGGAATCCTCCCTGCTGTGTCATTGTATTCTAACAGCGAGAAGACTACCCCGCTGTCAAAATACACTGACCAGCATTGCAGGCTATAGCCTGCAGCACTGATCGAGTGGGGGAAATCTGACAGGGCACTTGAACAGAAGTTGATCGACTTCTGTTCAACCACAGGGGTTTTACATGGATTGAAGTTCGTCTGGTCCCTTCTGAACCGGCTGAATTTCAATCAATGTATGGCCAGCTTAAAGTGGTTCTAAACCCACTTGTTAATTGTCAGGCAATCCCCTGTCTTCCATAATGCAATGTGTCCACTGTATATGTGCTTTATTAAAAAAATGCCTCTGTATACCTTATTTCCTAGCACCGATCAGTGCTCATGTGACGATGCTGACATCAGTCGGAAGGTGAGGAGAGAGGCGGCCAGTCACGTGAGCGCACATCGGCGCTAGGAAATAAGGTATACAGAGGCATTTTTTTAATAAAGCAAATATACAGTGGACACATTGCATTATGGAAGACAGGGGATTGCCTGACAATTAACAAGGTATTTCAGCAGGAGGGGAGGGGAGGGGCAGGCCCTGACACAGAGCTTACAAGAAACGGGCGGGGGGAGACAAGAGGAGGACAGAGGAGAGAGCAGATGATGGAGGCACATAAACTGACCACGGTGTCAGGGCTCAGCAGCCATGATAAACCATGGTCAGATTACAGGAGGGTGGGCAGAACCAGGTAGGATCAGCCAGGTATTTCAGGTGACACAAAGGGCCAAATGACACAGCACAAGCACTATTTTTTAGGGTAACAAACACTTTAAGGACCCTGAGACCATGATTGGAATCTTCCATGGAAACTAAAAGCTTGAGCAGCTGCTTACCCTGATTTGCAGATGTCGTGGTGACTGGGGATCGTCCTCGAGCCTGGCCTTGCTGAGACACTGTGGTTGTAGTTGCAGCTACCAAGCGAGACGCTGGCGTATTTGAGAAAGTAACGGTTCTCCCCTCTGGCTTCTGACCATAAGGGACTGGCTGAAACAACCTGTAGTAATGACCCAAGAAATGTATTTTACAGTAATTGTATACAATTCTGATCAGTTACTCAGATTTTATAGATGGAATCTTACACTCTATGCTTGCTCCAAGTCAGGGACTAAGAAAGCATTAAAGAAAATCCTCAGAATGACAGCCAGGGAACAAACATTTGCAGAAGGTGAAATTAAATCAACATTGGGAGCCTACATAACTGGCTGATATCTAGTATGTTTTAGACTCTCTGATGGGAATAAAAGATGTCAAACTTTGTCTCAAAAACAGTAAAGCGAATTCAGGGTTTCCATTTTCTAAACTGTGTGGAAAAATTGAAAGACAGAAGCTGACTGGTTATTATGGGCAATGGGCACCAGTTGAGAAACTTGAAGTTGTCTCAGACACTTTTTATTAATTCGCCTATCTCTGTCAATATGATATCCATTTGTGGAGGTGCTTAACGGACAATTATAGCAAATTCAATCACATCAGTATTCCTAGTTTAAATGATGGCCTACATACTCCCTACTGTTCAACTTAAAAGCTGTATTCCTTCCGGGAAAAGTAACCAATGAGAATTTCTATAGTTAGTAAATGTTAATATGTTAGCTGGCACTTCACTGTTAAAGTCCACCTTTGCCAAAAACTTTCTATGCAGGTAAAGAGTGAGATATAATGCCCTTGCCATAGGTTTAGGTTGTTTGCATAGCTTCCAAAGCATGGCTAAAAAAAACACAGAGAGACCCCCCCCCGTCAACCTTCATGGTAGAATGTTGCTAAGACACTCCCAACCATTACTGCTCACCTCCACCATCATAGGAGCATGCTCTTTCTCCAATTCAGAACACCTCACATCAGCTCTCTCCCTCGATGCAGTAGCTCTGAGCTCAGCGATGCTGCAACAGAAGAGATAGTGGACCACGCATGCATGGGAGTTTGAGAGCTCACTCCTGTGATGGTGATGGCTTCATGAGGTACATAGATGAGCTACACCCATAGCAAGGGCACTTTTCAACTTTAGTCTAGGCTGCACAATTTACTTTTATCTACAGGTGCCCCTTACTTACATGGGCAGTTTTTTTGGTAAAAGTGAAGAAACCCTTTAGGAATGCCTCAGTGGGCAATTTGGGAACTCTAACTGGACGGTTTGGGGGGGGTTGGGTTTGGTAAGTGCTTAGCCATGGAGCCAGACCGTAGTAAAAAGGAAACCTAAACCAAAGGCAAAGGAGAGGCTTTTAGTACTAATAAAAGTAACAGAGAGCATCTCTAAGGCAGCACTTAGTTTAAAAGTTCACTGTTGTTTTTAAATGCAATGTACCATTTTAAATTAAAAAGAACGTTTACGAAACCCCAGTCTGTTCATGTAATCATCACTACACAAAGAAGGGAAACGTTTAGGCTATACATATTTAATTCAGACCATGAATACAGAATAAAAAAACAAACTTTGATCGTTTTTGTGATAGTTGTTCTTTTAAGAGTGCTTCTTTTGATTCTGTCTGAAGGGGAAAAGAAGGATATGTTGTTTTTAACTGACAGCTGTTATCTGGAGCTTTTTTATCATCTATCAAAATGCTGCAAGAGTTTTAGAAGCTGCTCAAGAGTTATTGTAGATCATTTGTCAACCCTCAATCAAAGAGGACAAAGTAGTAAGATTATAAGAAACACTTAAAGCTCTCTCGGAAAAACAAGCCTAGGGCCACCACAGGGAAAGGAGAGATTGCATCTTACAGAAGACAAAAAGCTAATGATTATTCATAAGCTCATCACTGCGCATGGAGATAGCACATAAACATCATAAGAGGAGCAAACAAGTTTAGTTTATTTTACAGTCATTATTGATGATATAATGCAATTACTGCATTATGCATTGGTAACAGATTTCTTTTAAAGAATGCCATTTTTAGTCTTGTATTTCTAGCTCAATCAGTGTTAACAAAAATGTTCAAATGAAATATGTTAAATCCTGTTTTGTCTTAAACTATTTGTCTTTCATCTGACATGTACAACCTTCATCATTTTCACTAAATAATGTATTCTGAAAAAGTTACTAACAGGTCAAAAAGCATACACAAAATTCAGTCTTGTTAGAAGTCACTTTAAAGCAGTATTAAACCCAAAAGCAAACATTTATTATATTGCAGCTTACCGATTCTTAGACATGATGGCTGCATTAGTTTCACATTTTAGGCTTTCTGTTTTTCAACAGAACACACTTTCCTACAAATGTAGCAGTTTAGAGTGTTGAGACAAACCATTTACCACTAATGGGGGGCTGACAATGATCAGCTTTTATTTACGTAAAACCTTTAAAGAGTAAGTAAACTCTGATGGGCTTACTTCCTCAATATTCCCCTGCAAAGCAGAAGCATAATGGGCTACTATGCATCGCATAGTAGCCCATTATGTGTCACTTACCTGCAATCGAAGCCTGCAACGTCCAGCGATGTCCCCTGTGCAGGCAGCGTCCATCTTCAGCCCCTCTTACGGGGCCGCGACTCCGGCTCTGTGACTCGACGGAGCCGCATGACGTCACTCCCGCGCATCCGTGCAGGAGCTGCCAATCACGGCACGATCACAGTGAAGGAACGACACGAAGGCCATTTCTTCACTGCGCATGTGCCAAATGACATCAGCAACAGCAGTACACTGTATATCTCCTAAACCTGCATGATTTAGGAGATATACAGTGTACTGCTGTTGCCTTATTATAGTCTTACCTCTAGGTTAACCCCTTCAGCCCCGGAAGGATTTCCCCCTTTAGGACCAGAGCACTTTTTGCGATTCGGCACTGCGTCGCTTTAACTGACAATTGTGTGGTCGTGTGACGTTGTACCCAAACAAAATTTGCGTCCTTTTTTCCCCACAAATAGAGCTTTCCTTTGGTGGTATTTGATCACCTCTGCGTCATTTCTGATCGCCGGTATAAACAAAAAAAAATTTAGCAAAAAAAAATAATTTTTCTTACTTTTTGCTAAAATACAAATCCAAAAAAATTATATAAAAAAAACATTTGTTTTCATCGGTTTTGGCCGATTTATATTCTTCCTATTTTTGGTAAAAAATAATCGCAATCGGCTTTTATTGATTGGTTTGCGCAAACGTTGCTGCGTTTACGAATGATGAGAATTCATTTCTGGGGTTTTTATTTTTTTTTATTTTTTACTAGTAATGGCGGCGATCTGCGATTTTTAGCGGTACTGCGATATTGCAGCGAACATGTCGGACCATTTTGACACTTTTTTGGGACCATTGGCATTTATACAGCGATCAGTGCTATAAAAATGCACTGA
>BLSH010027628.1:322369-337246 GCA_018402905.1 Glandirana rugosa | reverse complement strand
GCCCATTATGTGTCACTTACCTGCAATCGAAGCCTGCAACGTCCAGCGATGTCCCCTGTGCAGGCAGCGTCCATCTTCAGCCCCTCTTACGGGGCCGCGACTCCGGCTCTGTGACTCGACGGAGCCGCATGACGTCACTCCCGCGCATCCGTGCAGGAGCTGCCAATCACGGCACGATCACAGTGAAGGAACGACACGAAGGCCATTTCTTCACTGCGCATGTGCCAAATGACATCAGCAACAGCAGTACACTGTATATCTCCTAAACCTGCATGATTTAGGAGATATACAGTGTACTGCTGTTGCCTTATTATAGTCTTACCTCTAGGTTAACCCCTTCAGCCCCGGAAGGATTTCCCCCTTTAGGACCAGAGCACTTTTTGCGATTCGGCACTGCGTCGCTTTAACTGACAATTGTGTGGTCGTGTGACGTTGTACCCAAACAAAATTTGCGTCCTTTTTTCCCCACAAATAGAGCTTTCCTTTGGTGGTATTTGATCACCTCTGCGTCATTTCTGATCGCCGGTATAAACAAAAAAAAATTTAGCAAAAAAAAATAATTTTTCTTACTTTTTGCTAAAATACAAATCCAAAAAAATTATATAAAAAAAACAGTTTTTTTCATCGGTTTTGGCCGATTTATATTCTTCCTATTTTTGGTAAAAATAATCGCAATCGGCTTTTATTGATTGGTTTGCGCAAACGTTGCTGCGTTTACGAATGATGAGAATTCATTTCTGGGGTTTTTATTTTTTTTAATTTTTTACTAGTAATGGCGGCGATCTGCGATTTTTAGCGGTACTGCGATATTGCAGCGAACATGTCGGACCATTTTGACACTTTTTTGAGACCAATGACATTTATACAGTGATCAGAAATGTAAATGTCCACTGAATACTGTATAAATGTCATTGGCAGTGAATGGGTTAACCTGCAGGGGGTAGTGAAGGGGTTAACTGTGTTCCCTAGGTGTGTTCTAACTGTGAGGGGGCTGGGTTGTATGGGCATAAGAGATCTAACTGATCCAAGTGACAGGGATCAGTAGATCTCTTATGTCCCCACTGACAGAGCGGGGAACCGCCGTGTTTACATCGGCTGTTCCCCGGTCTTTTGCTCTGGCTGCTCATTGTGGCTCACCGGCGGACATCGGGTCCGCCCGAGCCGCGGGTACACTCCTCCAGAGTGCGGCGGGCGCGCGCACCCCATAGAGGCCACTCCGCAAATTGCCATCTATTTACGGCAATTCGCGGGACACGTCCACATTGCCGCAGTAAATAAACTGTGCGCGGTGTGGAAGGGGTTAAAGTGGTTGTCTCGAGTTGACAACCACTTTATTTCAAAAGGTAATAAAACTACTTGTGAAACTGCAGTACGAGCTGGGGTTTGACTTCAATTTGTTAATATATCTGAATATACTAGTACATCTAAAACTCCCCTCCCCCCCAGTCTGACAATGCTGCTGTCTGCTGAGCTCCATCCTCCAGACTGGGGGCACCCTAAGGCTCTTTCACACTTGCATTCAATTTTACAGCAACCTAAAAGCACATTAACACACCTATAGCGTTAATGAGTATTTAGGATATGTTTTACAGGCATTCAGGTTGCACCAGGCAATATTTCTCAAACGCCCTTTGTGTTTTTTTTTTTTGTTTTTTACAAGGCTAAAATGGGAAATTATCACTTTTGATGTTTTGCAACTGCACTGTAAATGCCATAGCCGCGTTTACAGTGCGTTTAAAGTGAGGTTGTGGTGTGTTTCAATAGAAGTGAATGGAGGCAGTTGCAAAGTGTCAACACCTGCCAAACTCTTCAGGCAGCATTATTTTTGACTTGCAACGCCAACGCTGCAGTGTGAACACCTCCACCCACTCTTTGTAACAAATCTGTGTGGCATGTATAGGCATTCGGAAATCGTTAAAAATGCTACCCAAGCGCCTATTTTCAACGCATGTGTGAAAGAGCCCTAATACAGAAGATTTGATACTAGCCAGATTATAAGGTGAAAATAATAGGAAAAGGCCTAAAAAAATAAAACAAATGCAGCCACCAAACCTAATGCCTGGTAAGCTGCAACATATTACATTTTTGGTTTTGGGTTTAATACTGCTTTAAAGTTCAAAATGACAAAAAAATATTTTGTGAGAGCAAAATCCCAGGTAGCTAGTAGTATTCAGTTCAGTTGGACTTGTTCCATAATGTTGAAGATGTTTCAAAGTTTATCCAAACCACTTCTTCAGTTCCAGGGAGTTATAGAAATGTATTCATATATAAATGTTGGGGTATCCTCTTGAAAGGAACAAGTGGCTTGGATAAGCAATACAATGACCTTGAAAAATGACAACCTTCACAGACAAAATGTTTAAATCATGTTGAAAAGCACCAACCTGCTTGGTTTAATTTTCACTGGATTGGGGCGAGCAGTAGTGTCTGGGTTACTGTAAATCTCTTCCATTAGCCTCTGAGTCACCTTCTGGACTGGCAGTACCTGGGCTTCATACCGTGTCATTTTATTCTCCAGTCCAATCAGATTAAACAGAGACAGATCAGGACCCTGCTTAATGAAAAAGAAGGATCATCACTCTTTTGTTCTTGAAGTTTAATCAAGTATGTAAAACAAATCTATGGGTCCGCCAAAGCTAAAAATGATGAGCTGTATTTTGTATTTCATGGAGGCAAAGCCCAAAGAGTTGGAGTAACCATCAAACCTCCTAAAAGTGGTGCTATTGTACCTTTGCCCTCATAAATGCCAGTGATTTTTAATATATTATTTGCTCACTTAAAATATTACTTAAGGAGTAGGTGTGTCTTACCTTCCACGGGTCATAATCTAATGCCTGCAATACTAAAGATGCAGTTTTGTACTGCAGAGCTTCACATGCATAAGAGGAATGTCCAGGACGTGGATCCACCAGATCTGGATGGTTACATATCCTCTGCAGCTGCATCAAAACATGGAGAACACTGACAAAATGGCCACCTTTTAAGGAATCCTGGGTTCTGTTCAGGGAAGAAACCGTTAATTCAATAAAAAACTGCACTAACAGAAACATAAATATAGTGAAATATACATCTACATATATTAGTAATCCAGATAAATACAATAATTTATAAAAGGGCAGTACATACTGCAGATAGACTGCTATGATGTCAATAATAAAAAGAACCAGTCACAAATCAGAATTTGTAAATATCCTAAATCTCTACTACTGACATGTAGGGCCCCCATAGTGGCTGTCCAAACTTTTACTTAATCTCAGTGCTGGTAATGGACACTGTCATATTACATATGAGGCTAAAGTATTTCTTAACCACGTGAGTCCCGGGCCTTTTCTCCCTAAATCCCCTTAAGTGTCAGGGTGTTTTTTTTTGTTTTGTTTTTTTTCATTTTGGCAATGTCTTGGTTCCACACATTATACCTTTAAGTGTTGTGATGGTATGCGAGCAAAAGTGGTAGATGGACACTACCTGTCGCCTCGTATGCGTTAATGTGGACTAGATTAAACAGAGTCTGTCCGGATTTTACCAGCCACCCTGGCAGGGCTGGTTCCAGTCCAGAGTTTGTGGTCCACTTGAGTCCACCAGCAGGTGGCTTAAATAACCAGGAAGAGAACACACTCTAGCTCTAACCTGGAACTCAGAGAGGGATCTGAGGGAGCTCTGTGTCTGCTTGGACTTTAAAAGACTGAAAGGATTTGACAGTATCCATTTTGTATGTTAGGGTTCCACTTTAAATATCTGTTAGTCTGGCTTGTTTCTGGCCTTATCTTGAGAGAATGTCTTATGCTCGGTTCTCAGGAAATAGCTGGGGTCAGCTAGTCACACAATGTAGTCTTGTATTTTGCAACAATATTCTGCAACTAAAGTACTTTTTATCTTGTAACAAAGGACACCTGTTTTTACCAGCTTCTACTGCTTGCTTGATGATGTGTAAATACCTATACTGCGCTGTTGCTAAGTCTTTTAATTTCCATATGACGTGTACTGCCTTATAAAGGGAGCCTCCCATGTGTCACAATACAGACACTTACCTACTTAACTATACTTCTGTGTGTGTCTTTATTATCTATGGAAATTGTCTCCAGACATGTCTGTTGATCATGAAGGTGCCTGTCGGAGGTGCAGGAGCTAGATACAGTAACCCCTTCCTTTCAAAGACAAGGTTTGCATTTTGGCTTATGTTTTGTGGGTGTTGGGGCCAGCCCCAAACAGTATAGTGAGGATACTGTACTGTTTAGCTTGGCGTTGGACGGCAAGGACTTATTTTCTGTTTTGTTTGTTTTTAACCTGCAAACCTATTTTGTAAATAAACCTGGCAAGGCACCAGATTTTAAAGAAGGTTGCCTACACGCTGACTATTTTCCTAAGGAAAGTTGATCCCCACGAGTTAATCTCCCACACTTGGTGGAGTTCAGCGGGCACCTTTCCAAGATGGAGGAAATACTGAAGGCCCTGCTTCAAGCCAATGCAGCTCAGCAGGAAACTAACCTCCAGTTCGCACAGACCGCTGCAGCCCAGAGGGAGGAAAGTTGCCAAACCGCTGCAGCACAACGGGAGGAAAGCCACCAAGCTATTGCAGCACAACAGCAGATGAACCAACGTTTTACAGAGGCCCTGCTGGGATTAAAGAAGGGGCCAGCACCTCCGGTGACAGTGGAACCAAAGTTGGTACGTGCCTCTTACCACATTCAGAAGATGACACCTGCGAATGACATGGAGGCATATCTCAGAACTTTTGAAAGAGTCGCTCTTTGCGAAAGATGGCCAAAAGAACAGTGGGCGGGTCTGTTAGCACCATTTTTGACCGGTGAACCCCAGAAAGGCTACTTTGATCTGGAACCAGATAAGGCCAAGGACTATGAGACTCTAAAGGCAGAGATACTTGCACACCTAGGGGTCACCATGGACCCCAAAACCGCCGACCAACTCGTGGACCTTGTGGAGAGATACACTGCTGCTGAGGACTTGTTATACCCATCTGTGCCCCACTCCAATGTATCTAGGGGTTAAAGATCGCCCAGCGGACCCGGTAAGACTGTTCCAGGGTTCAGGGGCGTGGGGAAGTTTGATAAGACTGCTACGGCTAAAGAGACTGTCGGCCCTAGACCTGGAGACTGGCCAAAGAAGCCAGGAAGGTCTTGGGGACCCTTGAGATGACTGGGTATAGAGCACATACAGTGCTACCGATGCCATACATTGGGCCATATTGACGCCAATTGTCCCCTGAATGATGAACCCATGCAATGCGAGTATACTTATGTGAATAGACGTGTTTCTCTGTTTTGTACAGGTCGCATATACAGCATCATGTTCAAGTCGCATGAAGCAAATGTGTGTGATTTTTGTTGATGGGAGACCAGTCACTGCACTGCTCGAGCAATTGTGTAAATCCTGCAAGGTTACACCCCAGCACTGTCGGGGTCATTTGCATTCATGGGGACACTTGTGACAACCAGACGGCGGTGGTTGACATTGACACCCCTTGTGGCAGTGTGATTCATTCAGTGGGGTGGTACCTTCACTACTTTATGATGCCCTAGTGGGCAGGGATTTTCCCCATTTTTGGAGGTTATGGGAAGGCACATGGAGTCTGGAGCTCCCCCTACTGCAGAAGCACGGGACCTCTCGCCAGACCCGTTTTGCCAAATGGAAGGGGAGACTAGTGTCAGGACCGAGGAGTGAGGAGACCCTCTTCTTTTTCCTGTACTGGCTGGGGAGCTAATGACCCAGAAAATGTCTCTGACCCTGACCGTGAGACTGAAGCAAATGTAGTACCTGACTTAGAGGTACGGAGAGAGGACTTCTGTACAGAGCAACTACTGGATGTCACTCTCCTTAGAGCCAGAGAAAACCTGAAGGTGATGGACGGGGAACCTGTGGACCCTAATTGGGGGGTGTCTTTGCCCTACATGGCTCCTAAAAATAATTTGTTGTATAAGGTGGTTAAACGCAGGGAGGATGAGGTGGAACAGCTAGTGGTTCCCAAACCCTTTCGCAGGATGGTGCTAGATCTAGCTCATGGACATGTAATGGGGGGACATCTGGGGAGAGAATAACCCAGAGATTCTTCTGGCTCGGGTTGCATGCAGATGTCAGAGAGTATTGTGAATCCTGCCCTGAGTGTCACCTCTCTGCGCCCTCACCCCATTTTCGTAGTCCACTGGTTCCACTGCCCATAATTGAAGTGCCTTTCGAAAGAATTGAAATGGATCTCGTGGGACCCATAGTAAAGTCTGCCCGGGGACACCAGCACATCCTGGTAATACTAGATTATGCAACCCGCTGTCCGGAAGCCATACCCTTGCGGAACACCTCTGCTAAGACTATCGCCAGGGAGTTTGTCCAGGTGTTTAGTCGGGTGGGGATCCCTAAAGGGGTCTTAACGGATCAGGGCACCCCATTTATGCCCCGGCATAACCAGCAAGTGGAGCGGGACTTAAGTGGTTCTGACCTCTTTCCCCTTATATGGATTCCAAAAAAATGTCGGGAATTAACCAATACCACCTCACCACTCACCAGATCCACATTTGATATATGGGATTCTCTCTGTAAAAAATGCAACTGGAAATACAATTCTCCTTTAATGCAACTGAACGGTCATCTCTATTTCCCCCCTGGCAAACTAGACCCATACTTCTGCTCTTGGCTACCACGTGGTCCATCTTATCTTCACCAAGTCATTTCTGCCAAGGGAATACTGCCGCTCTCAAGCAAATTTACCATGTGAATCTCTTAAAACCGTGGAAAGACAGAGAGAGTTTATTGGCAGTGCCCACTCCTCAAGAGGTCAGGCTATCCATGATGCCAGACGTCCCCATAACTGAGTCCTTGTCACTGACGCAACAAAATGACGTTAAGGAATTTATCAGGAAAAATTGAGACTTTTTCTCTCCCCTACCCGGACTGACCACCGTACTACAACATGACATCATTACGGAACCAGGAGTCCATGTAAATGTAAAACCTTACCAAATACCTGAGGCAAGACGGGAGGGGGTGGTGAAGGAAATAAAAACCATGTTGGAGTTAGACATGATAGAGGAGTCCCACAGCGCCTGGTCGAGCCCTATAGTGCTGGTCCCAAAGCCCGATGGCACTATCAGGTTCTGTAAACGATTTCAGGAAACTGAATAACGTGTCTAAATTTGACACATACCTGATGCCGCGGGTTGACTAACTTGTGGACAGGTTGGGAGGTGCCTGGTACATAACAACCCTTGACTTAACTAAGGGCTGCTGGTAGATCTTCCTAACGGAGTCAGCAAAGGAAAAAACAGCCTTTTCTACCCCCGAGGGGTCCTTCCTGTACAAGCGTATGCCGTTTGGTCTGCATGGGGCCCCTGCAACCTTCCAGAGAATGATGGACAAAACCTTGAGGCCGCATCGGCCCTATGCAGCGGCCTATATGGATGATATGGTCATCCACAGCACAAACTGGGAATCGCATCTGCCCCAAGTGCAGGCAGTGGTAGATTCTCTTAGGGTAGCAGGTTTAGCAGGCAACCCAAAAAAGTGTCCAATAGGCCTGGAGGAGGCCAAATACCTTGGGTATGTTATTGGTCGGGGACTAATAAAGCCCCAGACCAAAAAGATCGAGGCAATTCAAAAATGGCCCCAACGGGTGAATAAAAAACAGGTTTGTGCCTTCCTGGGGATTACAGGGCATTACAGACGGTTCATCCCCGACTTTGCCACCATTGCCGTCCCTCTGACGGATCTGACGAAGGGTAGAGGGTCAGGCATGGTTAAGTGGAATCCCGAAGCCGAAAAGGCATTCCAGAAGTTGAAGCAAGCCCTTTGTGGTGCTCGTGACCTTGGACTTCACAAAGGAATTTGTTGTACAAACTGACATCTCTGAGGTGAGATTAGGTGCTGTTCTGTCCCAGATCAGAGACGGTGAGGAGCACCTGGTTGTCTACTTAAGCAGGAAGCTTAATAGGCATGAAAGGATGCCATTGTGGAGAAGGAGTGCCTGGCTATCAAGTGGGCCTTAGAGGTGCTGAAGTACTACCTCTTAGAAAGGTAATTTAGGCTAGTCCCCGACCATGCCCCCCCTAAAGTGGATGTGTGACAACAGGGAGAAAAATAGTCGGGTGACTAGGTGGTTCCTGGCCCTACAGCCCTTCAAGTTCACAGTGGAACACAGGGCGGGAAGTTTCCAAAACAATGCGGTTGCCCTCTCCCGGGTCTACTGTATGATTGGGACAGTCGCTCAGTCACAGGGGCTTGAGCAGAGGGGGAGGATATGTGACGGTATGCGAGGCGAAGTGGTAGACGGACGCTAACTGTCGCCTTGTATGCGTTCATGTGGACTAAATTAAACAGTCCGGTCCGGATTTTACCAGCCACCATGGCAGGGCTGGCTCCGGTCCGGAGTTTGTGGTCCACTGGAGTTCACCAGCAGGTGGCTTAAATAAACAGGAAGAGGACACACTCTGGCTCCAACCTGGAACTCAGAGAGGGATTTGAGGGAGCTCTGTGTCCGTTTGGAGACAAGGTTTGCATTTTGGCTTATCTTTTGTGGGTGTCGGGGCCAGCCCCACACCGTATAGTGAGGATACTGTACTATTTAGTTTAGCGCCGGATGGCAAGGACTTATTTTCTGTTTTCTTTGTTTTTAACCTGTAAACCTATTTTGTAAATAAACCTGGCAAGCCGCCAGATTTTAAAGAAAGTTGCCTGCACGGTGACTATTTTCCTCAGGAAAGTTGATCCCCACAAGCTACAATCTCCCACAGTGTTTATCATCTACCCTAACATATTAGGACTTATGTACACTGGACATTTTTTCTGCTGTTCCTAGGGGCATTTTTTTCCTGCCTCTAAACGCCCCTGTGTGCTAGCCTATGGGGGAGATTTACTAAACCGGGAGTGTGCAAAGTCTGGTGCAACTCTGCATAGAAACCAATCAGTTTCTAGATTTTACTGTCATAGCTTAAACAAGCTGAAGTTAGAAGCTGATTGGCTACCTGGCACAGCTGCACCAGATTCTGAGTGCTCTAGTTTTAGTAACGTTCTCCCGATGTATCCACGCATACATAGGCTTTTAGAAGAGTTTAGAGGTGGGGCATTTGGAGTAAAAAAAAAACCAAAGCCAGGGTGTCCAGCAGCAACAGAGTTTTGGCAGAAAACACACTCGATGCGCCTAAGAGCGGCTAAACACGCTTTAGTGGTAGACGCGTTTGGCACTTCAGTGTTAATTCATTTAAATGGCCAAAATAATATATTATTCTGGCCAATTAAATAAATTAACACCCAAGCACTTGACGCGCCTAAATGCGTTACACACGTTTACAAGCGTCAAGCACAGTTACAGCTACAGTTACAATTAGTCTGGTTGAAAAAAAGATTCAAGAGTTAGCAAAACACTTTGTTAGCAGGTTTTGATACCAATATTTGTATCTCCTTGGTTTTTAATTGTAAACAAAAACTAACTAAATAATAATTGGAAATAAAAACTATTCAAAACTAACTTGGTTTTAAATTTGGAAAAAAAATACGATTTCTTGTAAATATTTTGTTTCCTATTTTTTTACTTTTTAAGGTGAGACCTTAATCCCTCTATGAAGATCTGTAGCAACAGATCACTTATAATAGTGACCTACTGCTGGCTGAAATAAGCTGCCCATACCAGTAATACCAAGTTCTGTAAATACCTGTTTGTTTTCCCAGTAGAAATCATAGAAGCTTTGGCTCCCTTGCTGTTGCTGTAGCTGCTTAGAAGTTAGGCATGTAGATAGCAATGCTTAGCTCCATCTACATCTCATTAGATTGACAGCACATTGTCCCATCTGCAGAAGCTTAATGAAATAATGTAAAAGCCCTGCTCAGTCCTTCCCACCTTTTGCAGTACTGTCTAGCAGGGTGCAGGAAAAAACCCACCTTTCTTTAAATATATCATACCAACTTGCATAAATGCCTGCTTATAAACTACAGGAAAAATAGATGCTTTAGATGGACCTTAACTCACTATTGTACTGTCTTCTAGAAGTCTAGAGAGTGTCAACTATTAGCCCTGAGCCAAGGCACAAGAATGCTCAGTCACAGTGAGTGGCCACAGTCTGATACTAAGCTGATCTCCTTCAACAGGGAGAGAATACAAGTGAATAAAAGAGCTCTTCCATGGGAAGTAAGGCTGCACGGTTATAAAACTTGAGGGTTTATAGTCTTGCAAATGCCAACATCTTGACTGGTTCTCTGTAAAGCTGTTTTAAAGTCACCCTAACTGATATTATACCATAGATATACACTAGCATTATTATACACAGTAAGGAGTAATTTGAAGGTAGAAAATGATTGATTCACTAATAAATTTACCAACTAGGGCTCATGTGGAGATTTTATAACATTTTTAAAACACTATAGCAGTCAGCATTATCTAGACACATTGGTCATTCTTCACCCAGCACATAGATTTCCAATTCTTCAGTATTCATATCTAGGTAGCAGGAATATAATTTGTAAACATTTATATTTTCAAAATGGCGAACCACTGGATTAAACTATAATTTACCATTGAGTCCCACAATAATATATATAATAATCACTTGTCTACATACACTTTTTCTTGCTCTTTTGACACCCCACAAATGACGATTTCAGCATAAATCAAACAACAAAAAAGCTGTGACATATGTAATCAGATGTCTGTGGAACGTAGCTAAACCTAGATATGTGAACACGAAATTTAAATAAATATGCCCCCGTGTGGCATGGGTAACAGGCATACCCTGGCTGAAGAATAACATCCTCATATAAGGCTCTCTGGCGGTTGGAGAGACGGCACTTTAGGACATGCTCATATTTTTTTGGCAGCTGTTTTTCAACTTCTTTCTTTGACCTTCTTAGAACAAAAGGTCGAACAGTCTAAAAAAAGAAAAAAAAAAACAAGAAACCACCTTGAATCACAAAAAAGTATGGGTATGAAAAATATGAATACCTTGAAATCTTTCCTAAGATATAGTGCCCATGAATATTTTTTAGCGGGCAACCATTAACTGACTGGGTATCCAGTGAAGCTGCACCAGAAAGAGTGCCAAACAAATGATTTAACAATAATTTTTTGGTTTAATTAATAACCATGATTTGCTGATTCATCGATTCACTGACCATTTTATTGCACTTATGCACTGAGGATGAGGGAGCTGTATAGCCCCCCATAACATGCTGGCTGTTTGTTGTTCTTACTATGACCATTTACTGAACCAATAAACCATTATTGGACCCATGGATCATTTGTTTGATGCTCTTTCTGGTGCAACTGTATATAGACTATTCAATTTCTGTGACCCTTGTTTTCAAGGGGCTTTGTAGAGAGTCATTGAACCCAAGCTATTTGTCTCCACTAAGAACATCCAACTCCACTGGTAGAGGATCCGTATCCAGCACCTCACTCCACCTCATCTTGGGTATCCAGTGCAGGCTGAGTGCAATCAGCCTAATGAAACTTAATCCCTGACTAAATACTGTACTGTTGCTCTTAGGACAGTACTTCGCACAGAGTTCTACAATCCACAGTTGTAATGCATTAACTATTCTCAAAAGTAATCTGCCACTTAGCTTCAGAACTGTCTCAAATTCTAGTATGCAGCCTGCGAGATAAGAAAAGCAGTACTGTACATCAATGTCTTATTATACAGGTCTTATGTTTAAAGTGTATTTAAAGTATATTTAAATCCTGACAATGAACTTCTCTTATTTGCTCTATGATCTGTTAATTATATCATTCAAAGCATTTTGTTACCTGCTGATAATGGAAAATTCTTGTAGTGTGGTAACTTTTTGTGCACAAGGAGGAGTTATGCAGACGAGAGGGGAGGGGGAATAAGGAGAGGGTGTGTCCTTTGTAATCCATTAGAAATGAACTAGGCAGGACTGACACCATGTCCTTAGGATTTCAAGGCTCAAAAGACACCGTGTTGTCAGCTCAAACAGGAGCACACTATATTTCTATCCCATCAACATTTTTTTCTGTACTAGCAGCAGGTTTTAAAAGATGGAAAATGTGTATGTGCTGCAGAGATGTGCTGCATATGGGTGTTTCTGTTTGGTCTGACATATGCTTTGAAGACATATTGCCTGTAAAGGCCAAGAGATTACTACTCTACTATCTGTAGTGTTTGTTACACCTTTAACAGAAGAGCCTCGGCATTCCATACAATCAAAGCCGTGGAGAAACACCCCACTATGGACATCCACTAGCAGTGAAAATGCAACACCAATATATCTAGCATGAAATAATTGCATCCCTAAAAATTATGAATACTCCATACACAACAGTATTGTTAGGTGACTAAGCTGATATAGATCACATGCTGCAAATAATATGGAAACCATATTGTTGAAAATTACTACATAACTAGCAGCAATGACAATGGACATTACCAACCCTGTGCAACATTATGAAAAGTTTTTGGCAGTTTTCTTGGTTTTCTTCTCCGTTGGTTTTCAGAGGAAAGTCCAAGTAAGGTTTAGAAATTCCTGGGATTAAAAAATGCATCATGGTCCAGTGATCTTTCCATGTGTTTTGGAGTGGATTGTCTCTGAGAAGCAACCGGTTCTGGCTGTGAACAAGACGCAACAATTAACATACAGTAAAGGCAAATCTTAGGTGTGTGTCTGTATTCATCACACATGCACTGTCTAAGGCACAACTGCCTTAGACAGTAAAACCACGAGGGAACTAGACATGTCACAGTATATTACTCCATCTTAATAAAACACCATTTTTATATTGCTTAACCTGGGGTCTGGCTTTAATATAAAACTACAGCAGGTTGACACCCCATTAAAGAATATGTCACCTCAATGTTTCACATTCCTGATATGTGGCAGTTTTACCATATGCTTGTGTTAAAAGTATCCTGTTCTCTTTGTTTTGCTTCCATTCGTGTGAAATACTCAGTAAAGGTATTTATAATGTTTTTTTTTAATATCTATACACAAAAACATTTTTAAAAGATCAGCAATGGAGCTGCTTAGCAACTGCTGCCAAGTTGTTCCTCCACGAGTATCATTCAGTACTAGTTCGAATATAGACCTGGGAAGTCACTGTTTTCTCTGAGTTCATCCAGGTTTT
Source organism: Glandirana rugosa (assembly GCA_018402905.1). Lineage (NCBI taxonomy): Eukaryota > Metazoa > Chordata > Amphibia > Anura > Ranidae > Glandirana > Glandirana rugosa. Next base: position 324,171 of record BLSH010027628.1, on the reverse strand, counting down.
ATCTTATGTTGAGCCTTGATAAGGGGAAGTGGTTTTGCCTATAAAATACAATGGCTGTTTTTAAATAACTTTTTTTATTAACAGTTAAAATTATCATGGATGCTTATATCCAATTTTGGTCTGGTGTCCCTTTATGTACTTCTTTGGCTTAAACTATATTTCTACAGGCAGTACAGACTATCTTGTTCCCTTTTCAGAGGTAATTCATTGCTTTTCTTGAGAAAGCACACCATTGTTAATAATAAACTGATAATTAAAACATAATACTCAATAAAGCCTTTTCTTCATATCACCTAGGCAGATTGAAGATGGCTTCCCAGTGCTTCTCATTCATATTCCGGATCTGATGGACCTCATCTAGCACCAAGTACCTCCACCTCATCTTCATGAAAGCATGGATCCCTTTAAACAGCTGCTTGTAAGAGGTAATGCAGACGTGAAAGTTGTTTGGCTCCTCCCACCTCTGTACCACAACAAAAATTAAATGAGGATGAAAACATAATTCAAATTATAACTGTATGCTATGCACAGAAGAAAACAAATATGAGTGTTCATTTATTTATAAAAGAAACAGACTGCACTGAGCAAAAGGGGTGGCAAAATATGAACATGACACTGTTAGCTCAAAATACTTTTTCAGAAGAAACAAATGCGTATTTTCATTCAGTATCCATTAGGAGTTCTCACTGTAAATATTACTTCAAACATTTTCTGATCTGACTTTGTCCTTTCTTGCTGTTCCAAGCTATGATTATCTTCTTATGAACATCTGTAGCTTTCCCTTTTAGTATCGGCCTCCTATGTATGATAATCCTTGCTGACTAACTCCTGATATGATATTATCTTCTCAGAAGAGTCATATACTGTGGGCTTATACTGCCGCTGACAGGAAGACTAGACACTGGAAAACAGAAAAAATTGTAGGCCAGCCTACGATAGATAGCCTCTTCTACTCCCAGCATGCCTCCGTTTTTTTTTAGCTAGTGTTTTAGAAGCTCTGCAGGCATTATTCTTACTGCTGCTCCTGCTTACAAGAGCCCTCTGGCTGTTCCTATGTCCGCCTACAGTGACTTTGTCACCTTGACGCCTGACCCTCCACCCACTTTCGGCGCTTTGGTTCAGGAGTACCTGAGGCTTAGCCTTGTACCTTGAGCTATGCGGTCTTTCCTCAGGGTGTCAGACCCACTGTAATAGGTGCCTCCAGCTCACACTCCCCTAGAAGCTCCAATGCTTCTAACTGAATGGGCATCTCCTCTGCTCTACCCAAGGATTTCACTGCAGTCCTGCAGGATTTTATTGGCAAAATAGCACAAATGTTTGTGGACTCTGACCACAGCGATCACAAGCATACTCCCGTTACTACCTCCGCAGAGTCTCTGACTGATCTGCCCACAAATTTACTGTCTCAATCTTCGGTTATCACTCCAAAATTATTTTAGATCTCCATCTAGGATCCTTTAGACCTCATGTGACCACCAAGTATTTCTTGATGCAACAAATCAGTCTTCCTTTATGGAAACAGAAAACATCCTGACAAGATATTTGTAACTTTTAAGTGCTTGTCAGTCCTATAACCAGGACCGGCTCTACCACTAGGCGGAGTAGGCGGTTGTCTAGGGCGCACTGCCGCCTAGGGGTGCCTGGCCACTGTTGATCTGTCGCTGGCTGCATTGATTCATGTAAAAACTGACACTGTCTGACTGAGATAATGCGATTGTATTATCACATGCCATTTGCAAATGTATATAGAAACAGTGACTGATCTGCCAAATACCCCCCATACGCCCCCCCCCCCCCCCCCC
>BLSH010027628.1:299033-322359 GCA_018402905.1 Glandirana rugosa | reverse complement strand
CCCCCCCCCCCCCCCCCCGTTAAGGCTGTATTTGATGGGCACAGGTGAAGCTGTATTTGATGGGCACAGGTGAAGATGTATTTGATGGGCACAGGTGACGCTGTATTGATTGTTGCTGGTGAAGCTGTACATGATGGGCACAGGTGAGGCTGTATTGATTGGCGCTGATCAGGCTGCAATTTATTGGCGCTGATCTGGCTGGGCAGGGAAAAGAGGGTGAAGTCAGGGGTGGAGCCAGGGGGGGGGGCGGCAAAATGAGGTTTTGCTTAGGGTGTCAAAAATCCTTGCACCAGCCCTGCCTATACCTATTTGAGGAAGACTTTGTTAAATAGTGGTTTGCCACCTCTGTAGATCTAGTGGTATCAGATCTCAACAAAGCAACTACAGTCCTAGTGGAGCATGCACCTGTCTTTAAAGCACACCACCAAGGGCTAAAGGCCCTCTCCAAAGCCCCGTTCTCTCTGGCACTTCTTGTATGAGTCATTTGTCTGTAAACATGAGGGGGACACTTTTGGTAAAGTGTTGGAGCCTGCATCTAAAAAGGGTTTAATTTGCATAGCCTTTGAGGGAAAAAGCCTCTTTGGGGCTGCCATGGATGCCAGATGTGTCAAAAGTATTCATTTTCCCCAGTTACCTAAAGCAGGCCATATACGGTGCCAAAACACGGTCGCAGGAAAAAAATGAGCTGCATTCCCTCATCAACACAGTCAGTATTGATGTGGGAATCCCTCTTGCCAAACCATTGTCTTCTCCGGCCAGGAGAAGACAGTGATTATCATGAGCAGGTTTACCAGCTGCTAGCGACAATCGCAAGTAAAATCCAGCAGGCTGGTTGTACCAACATTGATTGATCGATCAACTTGGTACATTCAGCCTGTCCATACACGGTTCGAGATCTGAACTGTCTATACCCAGCATAAGACTCACTCTGGGAAAGCTCACTCCTCACGGGAGGCCAACAAAGCTCAGTTTCGCTACTTCATGGCCTCCAAGTCCATACATAAGTCTGGCTGCTGGTCCTCATGCAAACCTTGAAAATCCAAGACTCCCAAAACCTCGGGTCTTCTTCAGCATACGATTGGGCCTCTACAGACGTAGACACTTGGACAGTCTGCATCTCACAGCTCTAGCCGGTTATACATACACAACACTTCCTGGTTATGCTGTGCATTATGACGTCATCCAAAGCTCCTTCCAAAGCATTTCGTCGCTTGGACATGTGGCTTCCTCAGGGAGATCCCTTCAAGTTTGAATAAAATGTTTTTTTAAACAGTATAACACTATGGACGGTTTGTTTTGTTTTTGATGCTGTGAACTTAGGATCAGAGGATAATAGGTGGAACTTGCTAGATGACAGAGGATCCGTGCTATTTATGACCTTACATTGTACAATATGTGGGTCAAAAAACATAAGGTGACAGCAAAACTGGTGTTTTTGGTGAGCAGAAGGTGGAGGAATAGTGGAATGAACACTATATAGGATTATGAATATACAATCTTAGAAAAAGTCATGTGGGACCGCTTTTACTAATTGCATTGTGCACAAAATATATTTCATTGAGCTAAATGTTTTTGTACATTAGAAATGAGTCACTACACGAATGGGATTTACTAGTAAATGAAAGTAGAACTGCACCATTTTTAGTATAATCATCAGGAAGGAACCATAAATCTTGCCATAACAAGAGAGGTTGGGTGATCCTGTCTTGGCAGAAATTTGTGTACCAGCCTTGTCTGCCATTTACATTCCAGGTGTGGACAACTAGCAGGCAGACTTCCTCAGCTGTCAGTGCCTGGACCTGGGGGAATGGTCTCTACACACAGAGGTGTTCCAGGACCTGTGTCACCAGTGGGGAATCCTTGATATGCGCCGTTTGGCCTTCAGGTTCAAAAACAGGACACGTGTGCGGGCGCGAGTCTTGGTGCCAAACAAGCCTATTTAAACAAGGATTGTAAACAGCACAAGTGCTGTTTGATCTGCAGCTTCCTGTGTTCCTCGTGTCTGTTATCTGTGAAACCTGTTCCTGATACCGATCCGGCTTGTCCTCTGACCATCCCAGCTATCTGCCTGCATCTGACCCCGGCTTGTTTGACTCTGATTCTGCCTGCTCCCTTGTACCTCGCTGCCAGCCTGCTGCCAACTTAGACTGTACCTTGACCTTGCTTACTAGCCTCTGCCTGATTCAGTCTGTGACTGATTCTATCCAGCCTGCATCTGCCTGTGCCTCGCTACACCTTCAATCTGCTGTGATTGACTTTCAGTTCCTGCTGCTACTTCTTTAGGCGCTGGAGCACTGATACAAATTGGATTGACGTTGCTTTGCGTTACCAACCGTCTGAACCGTTAAAGGATGAACTGGCATGAGTCAGGGTACCACAAACCCTAGATGCACTCATTATTCTGTCTATACACATAGACCGGCGTCTGTGGGAACGGCGATCTGAGAGATTCACAGATCAGTTCCGACCCACCTGGATGCTTTCTCGAGTTCCCACTCACCCTAGTCCAGCTCCACCAGCTCCTGAACCTCCAACCATGGATTAAGTTGAACCCATGCAGCTGAATTGCTCCGTCCTTCCCTTACCACTGAAGAATGACAACACCGCCGCCTCAACAATCTCTGCATGTACTGCGGTGAACCAGAACACTACGTGCGATCCTGTCTGGCAAAATTGCCTAAGTGCCTCTTTGTTTTTGCTAAAACCAGTACCTCTGTAACCAGTCTTCTCTTCTGGCTCTTCCCATCTTGTTGCAGCTACCAGGAAGGGACCTCCAAGTGTCCTCTCTCATTGTTTCAAGGGGCCTGCAGCTGTTTTGTAGACCTATCCTTTGCAGCAAGACATTCAATTCCGTTACAGCCTAAAGCCCAAGGACTGTCTGTTCATCTGGCTGATGGCTCTGCTATCAAATCAGGCCCCGTCACTCAAGAGACTAGCCTGCTTCCAGCCATCACAGCTAAGCATCATAAGGAACTATTACGTCTGGACGCCATCTCCTCACCCATGTGCCCTATCATTCTGGGCATGCCCTGGCTCCAGGCCCACAACCCTCACATTTATTGGACCACAGGGGAAATAAGCTTCCCTTCCTCATATTGCCAGTAGAACTGTTTCTGTCAGTCTTCCCCTCTGCTCTGTTCAGAAGCCGATACAGAAACCTGTCAATCAGTTCCAGTAGCATATCATGATTTTCTGGATGTCTTCAGTAAAAAGGGGGCAGAGACTCTCCCTCCCCACAGGGCTATGATTGTCCCATTGAGCTCCTACCAGGAGCCGAAATTCCATTTGGCAGGATCTTCCCTCTGACTGAAGTGGAACTAAGCACTCTAAATGAGTACATAGATGACAATTTGAGAAAGGGATTCATCCGTCCTTCTACTTGCCCGGCGCGAGGCGGCATCTTCTTTGTTGAAAAGAAGGACCACTCATTAAGGCCCTGTGTGGACTACCGAGAATTAAATAAAATGACTATTAAGAACCGATACCTATTACCACTTGTTCCAGAGCTTTTTCAGAGACTTGGTGCAGTCATCATTTTTTACCAAATTAGACCTCCAAGGGGCCTACAACCTGGTATGCATAATAGAAGGAGATGAATGGAAGACGGCCTTCCGTACCCGATTTGGGCATTTTGAATAGTTAGTGATGCCTTTTGGCTTATGCAATGCCCCTGCTACTTTCCAGCACTTTGTCAATGACATTTTCCGGGATTGCCTAGATCTATAGGTCATAGTATATCTTGACGACATCTTGATCTTCTTCAGTGGACGACCACCATAAACACGTTTGGAATGTGTTAACCCGACTCAGACAGCATGGCCTTTATGCAAAAGTGAAAAAATGCGAATTCGAGAGGCAAAGCATCCAATTCTTGGGCTAATCATCTCTGTGGATGGCATTAAGATGGACCCACAAAAGGTCATTGCCATCTTGGACTGGCCAGTCCCTACCAATAAAATAGGAATCCAACACTTCATCGGCTTCGCAAACTTTTACCGCAGATTCATTAAAGGATTTTCAGCCATCATTTCTCCCATTACAGAATTGACTAAGCAAGGCTCCAAGTTCTGTTGGTCACCAGAAGCACAGGCTGCTTTCGAAAGACTCAAAGAACTTTTTACCTCTGCGGCTGTTCTAAAACACTCTGATTCAGCCTTACCATTTGTTTTGGAAGTTGACGCATCTGAAGGGGCAGTTGGAGCAATACTTTCTCAAGGACAAGGACCCAAGGCCCTACTACACCCTGTTGCTTTCTTTTCCCGCAATTTGACCATGGCTGAAAGAAACTATGATGTAGGTGACCGTGAACTGTTGGCGATAAAGGCAGCTGTTGAAGAGTGGCGTTATCTCTTGGAAGGTGCAGCGCATCCAACTCTAATCTATACTGACCATAAGAACTTGGAATATCTGAGAACTGGCAGGAGACTAAAACCACACCAGGCTAGATGGGCACTTTTTTTCTCCCGGTTCCCCTTTCATATAACCTACAGTCCCGGGTCAAGAACACCAAGCCTGATGCATTGTCCCGCATGTTCAATAGCACCACAGAGTCTTCACCACCACACACTATTCTACCCGCATGAAGCTTCTTAGTGCTCCAGGAGAACTTGCTGTCACAGCTCAAACAAGCTTCTATGGAAACAGTCATCAACCCAGGACTCAACTTACAAACCAGAGATGGTCTGTTATGGCATGATCATCAGATCTTTGTACCAGATAACTTAAGAGTTACCGTGTTGGGACTTTGCCACGAGCACAGGTTGGCAGGACATTTCGGTGCTACTAAAGCGGCTGATCTAGTGCAACGCACATTCTGATGGCCCCAAGTAAACAATGACTGCCGGGATTATGTAAAATCCTGTACTGTGTGTTCCCGAAACAAGAATGACAGATTCAAGGCTTGGGTTGTTAAAACCATTATCTGTCCCAGAAAGACCTTGGAAGATGATATCAATCGATTTCATTGTTGAACTCCCAACCAGCAGAGGGTTTCAACACCATTTTCGTGGTAGTAGACAGACTGTCCAAAATGGCCCACTTCATACCACTAAAGGAAACACCTTTGGCTCCAGAAACGGCTCAAGTATTCATTAAAGAGATTGTGAGACTCCATGGAATACCGGCCAACATAGTATCTGACTGGGGTGTACAATTTACCTCCAGGTTTTGGAGGGTTCTCTGTGGAGCTTTGGAGATTGACCTGGCACTATCCTCTGCATACCATCCTCAGACAAATGGACAGACAGAGCGAACCAACCAAACTCTTGAGCAATATCTACATTGTTTCTCATCCTCTTCTCAGGATGATTGGATCTCTCTGCTGCCCTTAGCGGAATTTGCATATAACAATTCCTTACATTTTGCCACAAAATAAACCCCTTTCTTTGCCAACTATGGTTACGACCCAGCCTTCCTGCTCAGCATCATTCCTGAGTGTTCAGTACCGGCCGTATCCGAAACCTTGAATTTTGTCAGCAATAACAACCAACTCCTGCAATAAACAATGGCCAAAACACAAGAATAAGACAAGAAAATCTTTGACAGGAAGAAGCGGGGAGAGCTGTTATTGGAATCCGGCCACCAAGTGTGGTTATCCACAGTAAATTTGAAGTTGGCATGCCCCTCAAAGAAATTGGGCCCTAGATTTGTGGGTCCTTTCCCTGTAAAAAGGAGGATTAATAGCGTAGCCTACGAGTTGGAGTTGCCTGACACGTTCAACCCGTCTTTCACGTGTCCCGACTGAAGCCAGTTGCCCCCGATACCTTCTTGGGACGAAGTACAGAACCTCCTGAACCTGTAATAATCGACGGCGGAGAGGAATCTGAAATTGAGACAATTCTGGATTTTAGAAAGAGAGATATTCAAGTCCAATATCTAATAAAATGAAAAGGATATTGTCCAGAAGAGAATTCCTGGGAGCCAGAGAACAATATACATGCCGAGAGGTTAATTCAAGCCTTCAAGAATTCTCATGTAGAGAAACTGGCCCGTTTGGGCATCCGGAGGTTGCCCATTGGGAGGGGGCAATGTCAGAGAAGACCTAGGAGAAACCAGCCTCAGCTGGCGCCAAACAAGCCTATTTAAAAAAGGATTGTAAATATCACAAGTGCTATTTGATCTGCAGCTTCCTTGTGCCTGCTATCTTGGAAACCTGTTCCTGATACTGATCCAGCTTGTCCTCTGACCATCCCAGCTATCTGCCTGCATCTGACCCCGGCTTGTTTGACTCGGATTCTGCCTGCTCCCTTGTAACTTGCTGCCAGCCTGCTGCCAACTCGGACTGTACCTCCTGGACCTTGCTTACTAGCCTCTGCCTGATTCAGTCTGTGGCTGATCCTATCCAGCCTGCATCTGCCTGTGCCTCGCTACACCTTCCATCTGCCATGTGTGACTGCCAGTTCCTGCTGCTACTTCTCCAGCCAGCTTGGCCATCTGCCTGTCAGTTCCCAGCAAGACTCTTCGGGCTGCCGGCCTTATCCTGTAATGAAATCTTTCAAGGTAATGTTGAGGCCCACAACTTCCTTCCTACCCAAGGTTGTTTTGACCTGACACCTCAACCAGAACATCAATCTTCCACTTCTCTGTCCAGCTCCAGTTCCATCAGAAGGAGATCTACTTCTATAGCCTGGATGCAGTTTGGGGTGTGAGTTTATCTGGCAGCCACTGCCTCCTTCAATAAAATATTTTTGTCATTCCGGATTGTCTACATAAGGGTGGTAAGGTTCTTGTCCCACCATTTCTCCATGCTTTAGCCAGACCCTACACTCAGGCTTATGATCTCAAAGGATCAGGTGCAATGCTTTGCTGTCGAGGCACACTCCACTAGGTATGTAAGTGCCTCTTACACTCTTCTTCAGCATCAGGCTGCCACCATTTGCACCACGTCGGCGTACCAAGTGCGCCGAGGCCAATCTGGAGCCACCAGGATATATTGGTATTCCCTCCGCCACTATCCTGCGTATCAATCGTGGAAGCAGTTTATCGGAGGGAAAACGTACAGAAGGCAGTAACGGCCCCAGTGTGCCACCAGAGCGTCCGCGGCCACTGTCAACAGATCCTCCGTTCTGGACACAAAGGTCTTCACCTTGTGATTGAACCGAGACGCCATGAGATCCACGTCCGGCGTCCCCCATCTGCGGCAAATCTGATTGAACATCTCTGGGTGGAGAGACCACTCTCCCTGGTCCAGTGTCTGGCGACTGAGAAAGTCCGCCTGCCAGTTCTCCACACCTGGAATGCAAACGGCGGAGATTGCCGGAACGTGACGTTCCGCCCAACGCAGTATCAGAGCTGCCTCCGCCGCAGGACTCCTTCTGCCGCCCTGATGGTTCACATACGCCACTGCTGTGGCATCGTCCAACAGAATTTGAATCGGACGACTCTGCATTCCAGAGAAAAAAGCATAATCTGATTGCTCTCAGCTCCAGCACGTTGATGGGGAGGCGAGCCTCCTGTGCCGACCAACGGCCCTGGGCAGACAGCTGTCCCAGGACCCCGTCCCAGTCCAAAGGACTGTCATCCGTGGTGATGATTCCCCACGGAAGGGGTAGGAACGACCTCCCCTAAATCAACGCCGAATCCCGAAACCATCAGGTCAGAGACACCCTGGTCTAGGGGCTCAGACAGATACTCCAGGCGACGGGATAGAGACACCGTCGACTCCTGCAGGTTGAGCAACCAGCCGAAGTCCTACAGCGAGGTCATTGTGATCCTCACATTCTCATCCCGAGCCGAGGCGGACTCCGCTCGCAGGAGCAGGTCGTCTAGGTAGGCTACTACCGCAATGCCTCTCTGTCGCAGCAACGCCAATACCGGAGCCACCAGGTTTGCGAAAAATAAAACTCGAGGGCTGAGACTAGACCGAAAGGGAGTGCCGCGAATTGATAATGGAGGTCTCCCACTGCAAAGCGAAAGAAACGCTGATGCCGTGGACAGATAAGTACATGGAGGTACACATCCCTGATGTCCAGAGACGCCAGAGATTCCCCCTGATGGAGGGCGGCTACAACCGAGTGGATAGATTCCATGCGGATTTTCCGCACCCTAACATACCGGTTCAGGGCCTTCAGGTCCAGTACTGGCCGGACCCCCCCCCCTTTTTTTGGGGACCCCGAACAGATGTGAGTAAAAAACCTCGAAACCTCTCGCTGGAGGCACTGGCACGATCACCCCTTGGTTCGAGTGCTTGTACAGCCCCGAAGAGGGCCTCCCGGCATGCCTGCGGGAGCCCTAAATCGAAGGGACGAACCTGACCCTGACTGGTGGCAGAGTGTCGAACTCAGAAAACGTCCCCCACCCGAAGCCCGGGTGGAGGCAACTCATCAGGCTGAGGAGGTTTGTCATCCGCCTTTTTGGTTGCGCGCTGCCACTGCCGGTACCCGACCCCTGCAGCGACCTACCGGGGCGGGTCCCTTACTGTGCGAGACATTTTTTTTTTTTTTGAGGCATGGTCACCGGACCAAAAAGACAACCAGAGTACCCGTCAGAGGATACAGCAACACCGCTACCCTGGATCACATAGGCAGTAAATCAACGGCCGCATCGTCAAGGTACTTGAGACCTCAGAGCAAAATTCAGCCCTCTGTGGCGTATCCAGAATATTCTGGAGCTCCGCCATACGCTCAGACAGATATTGCGCCGCCATGGCGTACGTCATAACAGAGCCTGGCACCAGGAAGAGTGACTTTAACAGCACCTCTGTCTTTTGTCAGCGGGGCCCTTGAAAGCAGGAACCCCTTCCAGAGGAATGGTCGTCGTCTTATTAAGGCGAGCTATCGGCGGGACCCCAAGAGGACTCCCATTTTTTTTTTATTTTAAAAAAGCTTTCCTCAAGGGATAGCGAGCAGCGAACCGTTTGGACCTATGTCCCTTGGAGTGTGGGAGGAAACCGGAGCACCGGGAGGAAACCCACACATGCACAGGGAGGACACGCAAACCTCAGGCAGATCATGGTTAGGATCTGAGCCAGCAAGCATTATGCTGCCGGCGCAAGTGCTACCCACTACACCACTGTGCTGCGCTAAAAAGAATGCTGCGGACGCTGCCATTTATAATTATCAGCAAATTGATCATGTGGGTAAGCCTTGGGTGCCCTAGGGGGCCTGGAGGACCACACACACATGCGCAGAAATCAGCGATTCACCATCCTGGCTCAATTGCATCGTAGTGCAATACCAATTATAATGGCGGAAACGAAACGCTCTTTAACGCGCAGCTGCCGTCCCCTGATCCTCTTCTCCGTCCGAGGGACCTTCCGGATCAAAGTCCTCCCTTGAAAAGCAAGGAGGAGGGGGACGCTTCTTGGGGGGCCTTGGTGACATCCGCCCTGGGGAGAATTCACTAAAGACCGCCACAGCTGGTCCAGAAAAGCCCCTTGCGCAGATTGCGCCGCCGCTGATTGCTCCTAGCATGTTCAGCTCCCTTAGTAACACATAGATGCATGTTAAAAATTAAAGGCACCCCCACACAGCCACACACCACCGCCCCACAGTGCACCAGGGAACCCAGGAGGACTGCACCCGCCGCCACCAGCACCCACAGGAGAGCCCAGCTATACTTGCTGTTTGCTGCCATAACCCTGAGGATCTTCAGAGAGCTGCGCCGTCAGGAGCACACACCGTTCCAAAGTGAAAGTAAAAACGTTGTAGACACGTTTTTGCATAAGCAGGGATTCCAATATGGCCGCCGTTGAACACTAGAGGCCGAAAAACACCTGCAGGGAACGTGAACGTACCGCAAATGGCCACTCTGAGCGCTAGAGGGAAAGCCCCATAGGCCCAATATGTCTGCGGCTACGGCAAAATGGCGGCGGTCCGACGCAAAATGGCGGCCAATCGCCGCATGGCGGCGAAAAACGGCGCTAGATGATCGGGTGTGGTGCGGGGGGGAAGAGGGGGTGTGAAGGGGGTGAACAGAAGCTCCACGCACCCCTACCGGCGGCTACCCAGCAACATTTTTTATTTTTTTTTGGGTCGTTGGTCCCACTTTCCGCCCCTAAAAAGGGGGGAAGGAAGGAACTCTCACTCACCACTCCGGACGACGCCATGGGTAGCCACCCAGTCGCAGACCTTCCTCCCCTGCTTGGGCGGTATGCTGCAGGCCAGAAAGTCGCCCTTCCCGAATCGCATCCGGGGCTGGGCGTAAGGGGGGATCACCCGAGGCTGCCCGCATGGAACGGGCACAATGCGGCGGGTCCCCATATGGCGGGACTGGCTCGCATTGGTCGGCCAGGTTGGGGAAGGTACAGAGCCCATGGACTCTCTATGCCCCGACTGGCTTCTTGATAGCAGATCAATTGTTTGATAGAAGACAAATAAAAATAAAAGTAAAAGAAAATTAAATAGAAAACGAACACAAACAGGACCGCAATTCCCCTGAAGGGAAGCCAGGTCAACTCCTTGCAAACTAGGTATTAGAACTGAAGAGCTATGCTATGAGGGGGTTTATGTGGGAAGAGAGGACGGCCCCCATGGGAGGGGCCAGCTGTTTCTTTTCCCTGCCTAGTTAACTCCTAGTGAGACCAGCATAAACCCCACACGTAATGGAAAGCTGTGTCTGTCAGTGAACGATAGGAGAAAAATAATTACATAATTGTCAGTATAAGCTTAAGAAATACTATAAATCAATCAAAAATGGTGTACAGTAATGAGAAATAATATTAATATGAGAAAATATGCAGACTGGTATTGTTTTCCTTTATTTTGAATATGCTAGTTGACTAGCTGTCTTGATGATCTATAGGCTTTAATACTTGTTTGAGTCACTGACATGGAATAAGTATGTGTAAATTTCATTTTATTAGCTGTTATTTTCACTTGTTTCTCATCACTAATTCAGTCAGAGACAGCTAGGCAAACAACATTTCAGAAGAAGATCAGAAAAGGCAGTGTCCATATTGCAATATACATAGTTTTCTTTAAAAAGGCAATACAGATTCTGTCAAGGAATGTAAGCAAAATTAATCTGTGAACAGAAGATGTACAGCACTGACATCTAGTGCATAAAGTGAGGCATTGCAGAATATAAAAAGCAATTACAAAAACAAATATGAATTGAGTGGAAGGTTTCCCAAAATTATTAATTCCTAAACCTTCAGTTTTACAATGAACACTCTTTTAAAATACATTCACCGGCCACTTTATTAGGTACACCTGTTCGATTGCTTGGTAACACAAATTGCTAATCAGCCAATTACATGGCAGAAACTCAATGCATTTCGTAATCTAGACGTGGTAAAGATATGTTGCTGAAGTTCAAACCGAGCATCAGAATGGAGAAGATAGAGGATTTAAGTGACTTTGAACGTGCATGATTGTTGGTGCCAGACGGACTGGTCTGAGCATTTCAAAAACTGCTGATCTACTGTGAATTTCACACACAACCATCTCTAGGGTTTACAGAGAATGGTTTGAAAAAGAGAAAATATCCAGTGAGCGGCATTGTGTGTGGATGAAAATGCCTTGTTGATGTCAGAGGTCATAGGAGAATGGGCAGACTGGTTTGAGATGATAGAAAGGCAACAGTAACTCAAATAACCACTCATTTCAACCAAGGTATGCAGAATACCATCTCCGAATGCACAACACACCGCACCTTGAAGCAGATCGGCTACAGCAGCAGAAGACTACACCAGGTGCCCCTCCTGTCAGCTAAGAATAGGAGACTGTGGCTACAACTCGCACAGGCTCACCAAAATTGGATATTAGGAGATTAGAAGAATGTTGCCTGGTCTGATGAGTCTCAATTTCAGCTGCGACATCCAGATGGTAGTGTCAAAATTTGGCATAAACAACAGGAAAGCATGGATCCATCCTACCTTGTATCAACGGTTCAGGCTGGTGGTGGCGGTGTAATGGTGTGGGGGATATTTTCTTGGCACATTTTGGGCCCCTCGGTACCAATTGAGCATTGTTTGACGCCATGGCCTACCCAAGTATTGTCCTGACCATGTCCATTCCTTTATGACTACAGTGTACCCATCTTCTGATGGCTACTTTCACTAGGATAATGCACCATGTCACAAAGCTCAAATCATCTCAAACTGGTTTCTTGAATATGACACAGTGACCATATCTCAATCCAACAGAGCGCCTTTGGGATGTGGTGGGGGAGATTTGCATCATGGACGTGAAGCCGACAAATCTGCAGCAAGTGCATCATGCTATTATGTCAATATGGACCAAAATGTATGAGGAATGTTTCAAACACCTTGTTGAATCTATGCCACAAAGAGTTAAGGCAGTTCTGAAGGCAAAAGGGGGTCCAACCCAGTACTAGCAAGGTGTATCTAATAAAGTGGCCGATGAGTGTAAATAAAATGTAATTCTACATGATTAATAGCTATAAGTGTCACAAGGCACACATTACCACACAACTTTGGAAACATAATATTATTTGTTACATTACAATTAATATGGCTATCCCATTACCTGTCTCTTTTTTCTTAGGTCCCTTTGCTTTCCAAAATACAAAAGAAGCCTTAAGCCAGGGCACCATCTTTTAAATTCCAGCTCCCATTTAAGAAGCTTACAGCTTCTCACCATAATCAGATGAGGACCCCAATTACCTGAAATAAGGGTTAGAAAGAAAGACGATAACATTATTATATGAAATTGAATATAAGGATACACAAGGTTCAAAATGAATTTATTTGCATAAATTAATCTTGAATTGGGAAGCTACAGTTCTGCACAAACATATAACCAGTGATAGAAAACCTTCAAAATTCACACTTTAGTGCTTTAGTAAGGTAGGACTTTTAGTAGTTCAAACTTGTGTCTAGAACTGCTAATGATCAAATAGCTATTGTTAGATCACTACTGAGAAAAAATGATCTCTATGGTATGAGCTACATAAGTAACAAGCAGCATCACCCATATTAGAAATTAATCTGTACTATATTTTACTTGTGTATCCTATACCATATTGAGCCATTTGTTTCATCTGAGCAGCCATCAATCACTTACTCACTGTCACTCAGAGAAAAGCCTCTGATATAGGCCAATCCCCTTAAAGGGCAATTCACACCACATGCAGTCCAGTGTGTTTTTTTTTCTGCATCAAAAACGCATGGAAAGTAGGTTATATGGCTTTCAATTGCTTAGTTCACACCAGTGCAGTCAGTTCCAGTGTGTTCCAGCTCCAGAAAAAAAAGTAGAAGATGCTGCATTTTTTCTGCACTAAACTGTACTGGAACACGGTAAAACGCATCAAAAATGCACCAGAACGCACCTAAATGCACTGGAACTCGCATGTCCTTATTTTAAGTGGGGGGAAAAAACTGCACTGGACTGCATCAAAAACGCATCGGAACGCACCAAAAACGCGTCAAAAAAGCGCATGCAGAAAAGCATCCGGACTGCGTTTCTATGGTGTGAACTGGACCTTATGCAGTGTGGCTTGGAGGGCAGGACACAGATTGATAGACTTAACCAAAATAAATGCAACATAGATAAAATATGTTTTAACTGGAAGGAGTGTTTAAGCTTAAAGCAGAACAAATTTCTCAAAGACAATTTGAACTAAATAACTATCCAATAAACAAAACAGATGACAATGGACGAGCGATCTGATTTGAAGTTGCACCAATGAATGCAGTTATGTATTTCATAAAAATGGGCGTTTTGACTTACCTGTAAATTCAATATCTTGGAGCCCAGTACAGGACACAGGACTTAGACCATAGGTTATATGCAGCCACCTAAATATGATAGGACACTGGCAAAAGCTTTGCTGGTAATGCCCCCCAGTGCCTCCTCATAACCTCACTCACTCTGTGACACTCCAGTAAGGCTCGGTCCTTAAATGGTTAAGGTGTAGAGATTCTATATCTGCCCCCTCCTTGCTTTTTGCCTTCCAATCTGCAAGCTTCAGACAAAAAGAGGGCAGATTTAATGACAGCCTTGCACTAACTTCAAGGTTTCTATCCAAACCTATTCAGAAACAAATAGGGGTATCAGCCCAACACTGGACTTAATATCTCTAAAGAGATTTCTTGGGGGACCAACATTCTGGATGGAATCAATAAGATCTATCATTGCTTCTCTCAGACAAGGAGAATTTCTAGCATGAGCAGATATACAAAATGCCCATTTACACATCCCCTTTTTCCCCTCATATCAACGCTTTCTGCAATTTCTGGTATGGGAGACCAACGCTTTCAATCTGTAGCATTACCATGTGAGTGTTCACAGAAGTGCTTGCCTTGCTTCTAGCGCGTTTACGAACCCTGAACATTCATGTCGCAGGTTGCCTAGACAACCTCCTACTGAAGGACTCCTCAGCCACATTCTTGTCTGCCAAAATCCAAAAAATGATCCAGCTCCTTGAACACAATCCAAGTCAGAATTTTCCTACCTTCCTTAGGAGAAAGTTGCTTCCCTAAGTGTGTCACAAGAGGACCCTAAGGTTAAATCGGCATCCCTCAGTTTGAGGGATTTGATTCATGGTGACCTCCTTCCAGATAGTTCTTTTTGCCCAGTTTTACTCCAGACATATTTAATCAAGCATACTCACAACATGAAACAAGCAAATCCAATCATTGGTTAGCCCACTGCTTCTGTCAAGCCTGACAAAGCTATCCGTGACATAGTGGATCTCCAATACTGGAATTGGGAATGTCTTTCACGTACACTGGAAAGTGTCTAGGGGACCTGGTTTATACAGGTGTCAAAATTTCACATTAACATTCTGGAACTGAGAGCCATCAGATTATCTATACAATACTTGAATTCAATTCTGCAAGGTCACCCAGTCAATGTAAAATAAGACAATGTAACAGTAGTGGCCTAATAAACTATCAAGGGGGCATATTCCAGTTCTCTCAGCCATCCACATTCCCAAGTGGACAATTGGCAGGTGGGCTTCCTAAGCTGCCAACATCTTGACCTGGTGGGAGTGGTTTCTGCACTTTGTGCTGCACATACTGCCACACCCTTCCTCTTCAATCCTGCATTTAATTCCCACTGTCATACCTTCTGCACCTTGAAATACCCTTAACAATCCTGTACTGCGCATACTGCCTTACCCTCTGGCTTCAATCCTGCATTTACTTCCTACTGTCATACCTTCTGCACCTTAAATACCCTTAACAATCCTGTGCTGCACATACTGCCATACCCTCTGGCTTCAATCCTGCATTTATTTCCCACTGTCATACCTTCTGCACCTCTCTCCTGTAAGGCATGCTTACTGTGATACCCTCCATACTCTTTTCTGGCTGCCGGCATACCCTATGAATGCCTCTCCTGCATATACCGCATCCTTCCTTACCCTCCATACTCCTCCTTTGCACATATTGTCTGCTGTAATATCCTCTGCACTTTTCTACTGCACATACTGCTTATTACTATATCTTGGAGCACTCCTTTACTGCACATGTTGCAAAGGTATTAAGTGATATTTTCCACACTCCTTTTGTGCCCATATTGCCTGTTGTAGTACCCACTGCACCACTCTCCTGCATATACTTTGCTCTTTTCATACCCTCTGCACAACTCTTCTGCACATACTGCCAGCTGTCATATCCGCCGGCACTCCGCTACTGCACCCTATCATAACCTCCAAACTTTTCTTCTGTGCAAAATGCCTGCTGTCATACCTACTACATTCCTCACCAGCACATATTGCCCCATGCCATACCCTTTGTACTCCTCTCCTGCACATAATGCCCCCTGTTATACCCTTGGCACTCCTTTTCTATACATAGTGTGCCCATCTGAACACTTTGCTCTCCATTCCTACACATACTGACTCTGCTGTCATACATCCTGCATCCCTCTCTGCACTTCATTATTGTTTGTATCCCTGAGCTTGGCCATTCTGGCTTAGACATACTTTTGCTAGTAATAAAGTTTCCTCACCTTCGCTGCTAGCTAGGTGTGCCATAAGAGCAATAACTTGGATATTCTTGCCGAGCCCAGACTCATCAGCCAAAATTCCATTAAGATTCTTCTTGTATTGTTTCTCCAGCCAGTCCAGCCCCACCAGCTGGTATTCCCGAAGAATGCCATGTAGAAGAGGAGAGGGCCTTGGCTTCACCTGAGAAGCAAACAAGCACCATTCTCAGGAAAATTTTACAACTTACATTTTAGAGTTTGAATTGCTAACTGAAATACGTCAGTATTGAGCTTTCCAAATATTCTTCAAATATTAAATAGTTTTGCATGATCTAGTACTGTATTTATTTTAATAAAAGCAGCTTAGCATGAGTTTATTGGCTTAAGTCAGGTTGGTGCACTTGTAATAGGCAAACCATACATAAATTTCTTTGTCAAATGACTTAACATCACACCATTTTCACTAAAATCACCAAGTGCGAGTGTTCCATCAATTCCCACACTGCTGGTTGTTGGACAAAGTATACATGTATTTAAAACATTAAATGCAAAAAAAAAAAAAAATAGTACAGAAAGTTTAGTTGTCAAGAAATAATCTGACCATGAGATCCTCATATGTGTGCCTGAAACATAAATAAGACATAAGCTGTGGATGCAATTGTACCCTGATCACACTGAAGACAATTTTGGTAAACAGGCTTAAAATTTCCCATTTCATCTGGTGATCTGTTGTGATCTACTTAGGTTACAATAATTTTAAGATCATTAGTAATATTTTATTGTAAGCATTCCAAAATTTGAGTAATGGGTAACAAATGTATAAAGTCTAAAAGGTAACTTTATTGTTATTACTGTTGTTGGCTAGTCAAATAAGTTTTATTTCAGGGCATAAAATTAATATTTTCATAGAGCAATAGAATATCTAAAAATTCCACATTATTAATTCTGCTACCAAAATTAATGTGTGCTGTAAATTGCCTACAGCAATGTTATTGTTTTTTCTTGCTGGAAGCTTCCATTATGCTGAAGCCCAGAGCCCCTGAGCAGCAGTAAATCTTTAGGCTGTCAGCAGATCAGCTTCTACATCTTCAGCACAGTGCTGAAAAATAGAGAGCAACTGAACATGTTCATAGAAGAGTGAGAGAGTTTATTACTTGATTTTTCAACAGTATAGGCACTTGTTTTTACTTTTATTGTTTTTTACATAGTTGTACCTGCAAAAGGGGCCAGCATAAAGTGATCTAGCAGGACTTATTTTTCTGACTAAAGTTCCACTGTAAGAAAATTCTTAAAAGAGAAGGATAAACATAGTTCTTACCGTACATGCAACACGAGAACTTCCACTGGGAAGAAGCAACTCTGCTGCTCTGGCCACATCTTCAACATCTCGTGTGTGTTTTCTAGAACTCAGAAGAGCTGGATTGGACCTGTCAACTGATCTATACTGGTCAGTACCCAGAAGGGAGTCAATGAAAACAGTTGTACAATGTTTTTGGGGCACGTCCGCTTCCCCTGGGTGTTCTTTGATATCTACAAAAAGAAACAGGAACACCTTATTCCACAGACAAATGTGGTCTAAAATAAGTTCACTAAAGTCTGCTGTTTTCACAAAGCCATAGTTATGAAATGGCTGTCTCCTAGCACCCCCATGTTTTATGACTGGAGAAAACAAGTCAATATTACCCTTTTGAAAGAACAACAAATCTACCAATGCAGGGGTCATCCATATAGATTCTGGGATCCATGGCTAGAGGTGCTGGGTCTAGCCCCTTTACTCTTGCATCATTAAGGTTACTGCAGTGTTAGCCCAGACTGAACTAAATACATTATACCCAGGGATAATTTACTTTCTCACTGTTATCATGGCTTGTGTTTTAGTTTTGCTGCCACTTTGTTCGGCCTTTTTCTCTTTTTTTTTGCTGCCTTCTTCTTGCTCTTTACTTTTGTTTTTTTTTTCCTATTGCCAAACTTGTGATGTCTCATGTTCTAGAGACAGGGTGAGGTCTTCCGCATTCATTCTCCTGATATTTTGAAGCAGTCATTTTTCTTTGTCATATTTGTTATGACTGTTGTGTAATGCATATTTGCGCAGTGTTCACATGACATACAGTTGGCGGATGCCCTCTCTGATTTTTGACTTCTGTGTTCTTTTTATACGTGTTTTGTAAAAGGTTAAACACCTCAATAAAGAATATTTGGGGAAAAAAGCCTGTCGTTTAACAACTTCAATACTGGCCTCTTTAATCCCCTTCCTGTCCAGGCCAATTATTAGCTTTTAGCGCTGTCACACTTTGAATGACAATTGCATGGTCATGCAAGGCTGTACCCAAACTGAAATTAGTATCCATATTTTGAATTAGATAGAGCTCTCTTTTGGTGGTATTTAATCACCACCGGGTTTTTATTTTTTGCTAAAAAAACGAAAAAAGACTGAAAATTTTGAAAAAAAAAAATTTCTTAGTTTCTGTAAGAAAATTTTGTAAATAAGTAGTTTTTCTCCTTCTCTGATGTGCACTGATATACTGATGAGACGGCACTAATATGCAGCACTGATGGGCACTGACAGGCGGCACTGATGGGCACGAATAGGCGGCACTGATGGGCGGCACGGATGAGCAGGCACTGATGGGCACTAAAAGGCAGCACTGACTGGCATCACTGATGGGCACTGACTGGCAGCACTGCTGGGCACTGCTGTGGCAGCACTGATAATCAGTGCCCTGATTATCTGTGCAGGTCTCCCCAGTGGGGAAATGCCACTGATCCGCTCTCCTCTCCTCATACACTCAGAGTGAGGAGAGGAAAGCCAATAATCTGCATTTCCTTGTTTACATGTGATCAGCTGCGATTGAGCACATGGGTAAAGAGCCTCGTCATCAGCTCTCTAACAAGATCGGGGATGTGCCTGGGACACAGCACGCAGCCGACTGCAGTGCACTCCCATGGCCGTACAAGCGTGGCGAGAGTGGGACAGCATCATATGACGTCGTCCAAGAATGAGAGAGCCACCTTGCGCCCGTCATTCTACTATGTGACAGGTGGGAGGTGATTACAAAGATTTACAGCTGCAAAAATGCTTATGTATACTAAACAAATGTGGACATGCCCACAATGCCTTTCCCTATGTACGATCATTGGGTTTTGCAAGGTCAAACAGCACTAAGTGTTCTAGGAATCTCCCCTCATACAACAAACATTGCTAGCTATACCAAGCATACTTTCTAATCGAAGCTAGAAAACGCCTTCAATAAAAGATGTGTGATTTTTATGTCACATTTTATGTGACATTTATGCACATACCTTGACTAGATTTCCTCCCTTCTTCATTTTGGTTGAAAACGTGGGGCCAGTGAAAATTCTCATCATAAGCACCTTCGTATTCCTTCACTAAATCATCTAATGGCAGATCAGCTGTAAGTATATAAAAATGAGCATCAATTAGTAAGATCAACCTAGAATGGCAAATACACCAGATGAACACAAACAGTAATAAAAGACAAAGAAAAACTGGATTTTTTGACTTACTGTAAAATCCCTTTCTCTGAGTTCGTTGACAGGCACAGCGACACATTAGACTAAGTGGGTTATACTGCCCTCTTCAGGAGTTTACTAGGCAGAACAGGCAGTTCTAACAGCAAAAAAAGAACAGCACCAGACACAGCCCCTCTGAGGGGGGAGTCTCCACTGGCAGATAACCCCACCACCCAGCTCTGCTAGCTCAGTTCGTAACAAGCAGTGCAACATCAAGAGGGGTGGGTGCTGTGCCTGTCAACGAACTCAGAGAAAGGTATTTTACGGTAAGTCAAAAAATCCAGTTTTCTCTTTCGTTCATTGACAGGCACAGTGACTCATTGGACTAAGTGGGACGTCCAAAAGCAGTGCCAAAAATGAGGGGTGGGTAACAGAACAACAACAGAAGTACACCCAACCGCACCTTCTGTGAGGAGCCAACACGTGTCTCACATGGCCGCCTGTAAAACTTTGCGGCCAAACGCAGCATCCGAGGATGCTAAAACATCAACTTTGTAAAACTTTGAAAACGTGTGCACAGAGGACCACGTAGCCGCCTTGCACACTTGAGATACAGACGCCTGATGTCGAAAGGCCCAGGAAGTGCTAATCGCCCTGATAGAGTGAGCCGTGACCGGAAAAGGAGGCTCCAGACCCCTAACAGCATAGGCTCGGGTCACCGTCTGTCTAATCCAACGTGAGATAGTGGCCGATAAGGCCGCCAAACCTTTGTGTGGACCATCCACGACGACAAAGAGAGCATCCGACCTCCGAAAGGAGGCCGTGGTCACCAGATACACCCGCAGGGCCCGAACAACATCCAGGGAGTGCAAAGCAACCTCCTTAGGGTGAGACAGACGCGGGTATAGCGAAGAAAGGACAATGTCCTCATTGATGTGGAAAGATGACACCACCTTCGGCAAAAAGGAGGGTAACAGGAGCAAGACCGCCTTATCCTTGTGTAGGACCAGATAAGGAGACCTACAAGATAGAGCTGCCAACTCAGACACCCGACGAGCAGATGCGATAGCCACCAGGAAAGCCACCTTCTGCGAAAGCAATTGCAGTGAGATTTTCCTGATATTCTCAAAAGGCGACTTCTGAAGCACCAAGAGGACCAAATTGAGGTCCCATGGCGCCAAAGGCGACTGTACCTGGGGGGACACATGCCGAACCCCCTGCATGACAGTACAGATCAACGAATGCGTCGCCAAAGGACGCTGAAAAAAAGATCACCAGAGCAGAAACCTGACCCTTGATAGTGCTCAATGCCAGTTTCTGGTCGAGACCCCTCTGTAGGAAGGCCAGAACCCGGGACACCGAGAAGGAATGAGGGTTCCACCCCCCCCAGCTTTGCACCAGGCGAAGTAAGCCTTCCAGGTACGGTGGTAAATCTTACGTGAAGTGGCCTTACGTGCCTTCAGCATGGTGGGAATCACCGAGTCCAAGACACCTCGATCCCTCAACACCTGGGATTCAATAGCCAGGCCGTTAAAGCCAGAGAGGGTAAAGCAGGATGCAAGATGGGCCCCTGGGACAGAAGATCCTAGCGAAGCGGGAGCTGCCAGGGGACGTCCACCACCATTCGTACTACGTCGGCGACCTAGGAACCCTTGGCCAATCTGGAGAATGGTCGGTATACCCTCCGCTTCTATTCTGCGCAGAAGCAGTTTCAGAGGAGGAAAGGTATAGATGAGTCAATCCCGACCCCTCCAAGCTACAACAGCATCCGCCACCTCCGCCAAGGGATCCCTTGTCCTGCTCACGAAGGTCTGCACCTTCCAATTGAGACGGGACGCTAGCAAGTCCACATCCGGGGCACCCCATCTCAGACAAATCTGATGAAACACATCTGGGTGCAGGGACCACTCTCCCTGGTCCAGGCGCTGACCACTGAGATAGTCCGCCTGCCAATTTTCCAGGCCCGGTATGTGAACGGCAGAGATTGCCGGAACGTGACTTTCTGTCTACCGCAGAATGGAGGCTACCTCCGAGGCCGCAGCCAAGCTTCTCGTCCCGTCCTGGTGATTCACGTATGCCACGGCCGTGGCATTGTCCGACTGAATCCGGACAGGGCACCCTTGCAGCCTTGACGTCCATTGGGAGAGGCAGCACCAGATCGCCCGCAATTCCAGGACATTGATCGGGAGATGAGACTTCTCCGGAGACCACCATCCCTGGGCTGAGAGCAGCCCCAGGACTCTGCCCCAGCCTGTCAGGCTGGCATCTGTCGTGATCACCGTCCAGTGAAGGGGGAGGAAGGACTTCCCTGACCGAAAAGCCGGGGAACGCAGCCACCGAGCAGCGAGGCCCTTACCTGGTGATCCATCCTGATCACCCGATCCAGGGAAGATGGGGACCTGTCCCATCTCCCGTTGCACAACCCAGGTGTGGTACTGAGCATAAGGGACCACCTCGAAGGAGGCCACCATGAGACCTAGGGCCCACATCTAAAACCGGAGTGAGGCCCATTTCTGGGACAGCAGGGACCAAACCACCGTCTGAAGCGTCTGACGCTTGGTTGGTGGAAGAAAAACCTTCGCCTGGGCCGCATCCAAGATCAGCCCCAGATACTCCAGGCGGTGAGACGGCATCAGAACCGACTTTGGAAGGTTGATCATCCATCCAAACACCTGCAGAGTGTGCAGGGTGATCGCCACATTGTCCCTGAGCGCTGGAGACGACTCCACTCGCAGGAGAAGGTCGTCCAGATACAACACCACCGCGATGCCCCTCTCTGCCTCAGCAGAGCCAGAACTGAGGCCAGCAGTTTGGTGAAGACCCGAGGCTAGGCCAAACGGGAGAGCCACGAACTGGTGGTGATCCTCCCCGACCGCAGAGCGCAGGAAGCCCTGGTGCTAGGCGCAGATGGGAACATGCAGGTATGCATCTTTGATGTCGAGGGATGCCAGAAAATCGCCCTGGTACAGGGCCGCTATCACCGAGCGGACAGACTCCATCCGGAACCTGCAGACCCGCACAAAGTGGTTGAGGTCCTTTAGATCCAGGATGGGACAGACCACATCCTTCTTCGGGACCACAAAAAGGTTGGGAACGTTCCGCCCGTGGAACGGGAACAATCACCCCCTGACCCAGCAGGTCCTGCACAGCCCGAATAGGGCCCACAGGCAGCTGCAGGTTGGAGGCGGAAGAACCTGTCTGGGGGGCAGGAACGAAATTCTATGCTGTACCCCGAGGAGACCACCTTCACCACCCAGCGGTCCGAAATACGGGAGGACCACCTGTCTGTGAACCCCAGGAGACGTCCCCCCACCCAAACGCCGGGTGGGGGCAACCCTTCATGCGGGGGAGACCTTGTCCTCTGGCTTGGAGCGCTTACGCGGACAGGAACACTTCTGTCCACCCGCGGGGTCCTTGGCGGGCTGCGAGCCCTTGCCCGAAGAGCGAAAGGGACGAAAAGGTCGCCTATGGGCCAGAAAGGAAGGGCCCTGCCGGCGAAGGGATTCCGTACTCCTCCTTGACTCCGGGAGAAAGGTGCTCTTCTCCCCAGTGAAATTTTTGATCATCTCATCCAGGGAGTCTCCGAAGTGCCGCCCCCCCTGGAAAGGCAAGTCTGCTAGGGCCTTCTTAGAAATCTGGTCCGCTGACCAGCACTTCAGCCAAAGCCACCGCCTGGCCACCACGGAAACCGCGGATGCCTTGGATATCAGGGGGGCTGCGTCCAGGGCAGCATCGCACAGATACTGAGCCACATGGACCATCCGATCAGTCAGATCCACACACTCAGGAGAAGCCCGAGTCTTCCTCAACTGGCTGTGTAACAGCTTCACACACTCAGTGAGCATTTGCGACACCAGCGCAGAGGCATGACGGGCCACATGGCCGATCCTGTCAGAACAAATAGGGACCTAACGCAAACCTCGTCCTTCCTGTCAGCCGGGTCCTTAAAGGACGGCGTGCGCGCCAAAGGCACCACCGGTCCGCCACCGAAACCGACTTCACGACCAGTCGCCTGGTCT
>BLSH010027628.1:287557-299023 GCA_018402905.1 Glandirana rugosa | reverse complement strand
ATCAACCAAGGGGGGTGATGCCCACTTCTTCAATAGTTTATCCTCAAAAGGATAGCGCACAGCAAAACGTTTCGGAATGGAGAGGGAGCTCTGAGGCTGAACCCAATCCTTATAAACAAACTTATCCAGAAAGTCCACATACGGGAAGACCTTAGCTGCAGGGCCAGGTCTATGTGAAATGAAGGGGACGGGCACCGAGAGGGTCCCGCCGCTTCTTCCAATTGCAGGGTCTCTTGCACTGAGGTGATCAGAGTGTCTACTAGAGCCTTCTCGTGCGCAGCAGCAGACGCCTCAAACTCATCCCCACTATCAAGAGCGTTGGGGATCTTGCCATTCGACAGCTCAAGGGGGGTCCCTGCAATGGAGGAGCCCCCCTCAAGGTCCGAGTCCTCCCCCGAGGAAGGGGGGGCAAGGGGCGCTTTTTGGCGCTCCTGTGGTTCCACAGCGACTCTACCTGAGAGACGAACATCTCTAGGACCGTCGACATTGCGTTCACAAGGGACGCTGCTGAACCTGGGAGATCTGCGCCTTGCTGGGGGGTAAAGCGGCGCCAAAAAGCGGCCAGGACCGCCCCTTAGCAAACACAGGCCGTTCCATGTGCAGAGGCCTTAGGAAAATGGCTGCCCTGCACACTAGAGGCCAAAACCCATGTAAATAGCACCGCGGCTATACCAAAATGGCTGCCGGACGCTCCCCAGGCACTGAAATGCGGCCGGCTACTGGAAAATGGTGGCCGGACGCCGGCAACATGGTGACACAGAAGCCTGATGTCGAAAAGCCCAGGAAGTGCTAATCGCCCTGGTAGAGTGAGCCGTGACCGGGAAAGGAGGCTCCAGACCCCGAACAGCATAAGCTTGGGTCAGAGTCTGTCTAATCCAACGTGAAATAGTGGCCAACTAGGCCGCCAGACCCTTGCGTGGGCCATCCACCACTACAAAAAGTGCATCCGACCTCCGAAAAGAGGCCGTGGTCGCCAGATACACCCGCAGGGCCCGAACAACATCCAGGGAGTGCAAGGCAACCTCCCTAGGATGAGAGGGACGCGGGCAGAGCGAAGGAAGGACAATGTCCTCATTGATATGGAAAGATGACACCACCTTCGGCAGAAAAGAAGGTGAAGGTCGCAGAACTGCCTTATCCTTGTGTAGGACCAGATATGGAGACCTACATGATAGAGCCGCCACTCAGACACCCGCCGAGCGGATGTGATGGCTACTAGGAAAGCCACCTTTTGCGAAAGCAATTGTAGCGATATCTCCCTGATATTCTCAAAGTGCAGCTTCTGAAGGACCGAGAGTACCAAATTGAGGTCCCATGACACCAGAGGCGACCGTACCTGGGGAGGGGGGGGCGACATGTCGAACCCCCTGCATGAAAGTATGGATCAAAGAATGCGTCGCTGAAAAAAAAAGATTGCCAGGGCGAAAACCTGACCCTTGATTGTACTCAACGCGTTTCTGTTCGAGACCCTTCTGCAGAAAAGCCAGAATCCGAGATACCAAAAAAGGAATTCCACCCCCCCCATTCTCGCACCAGCCGATATAAGCCCTCCAGGTGCGGTGATAAATCTTCCTGGAAGTGGCCTTACGTGCCTTAAGCATGGTGGGGATCACTGAGTCTGAGACACCCTGATCCCTCAACACCTGGAATTCAATAGCCAGGCCGTTAAAGCCAGCAAGGGTATAGCAGGATGCAAGATGGGCCCCTGAGACAGTAGGTTCTCGCGAAGCGGGAGTCGCCAGGGGACGTCCACCATCATTTGAACTACGTCGGTGTACCAAGGACGCCTTGGCCAATCTGGAGCTATGAGAATGGTTGGTATGCCCTCCGTTTCTATTCTGCGCAGAAGGCGTGGAAGCAACTTGAGAGGGGGAAAGGCATAGAGGAGCCAGTACCGAGCCCACGGAGCTACTAGGACATCCGCTGCGTCCGCTAGGGGATCCCTTGTCCTGCTCACGAAGGCCTGCACCTTCCGATTGAGACGAGACGCTAGAAGGTCCACGTCTGGAGTACCCCAGCTCAGACAAATCTGATGGAGCAGGTCCGGGTGCTGGGACCACTCTCCCTGGTCCAATCCCTGATGACTGAGGTAGTCCGCCTGCCAATTCTCTACGCCTGGAATGTGGACGGCGGAGATTGCCGGTATGTGGAGTTCTGCCTACCGCAGAATGTGAGCTACCTCTGAGGCCGCAGCCGAGCTTCTTGTCCCGCCCTGGTGATTCACATATGCCACGGCCGTGGCATTGTCCGACTGAATCCGGACAGGGCACCCGTGCAGCCTCCTCGTCCAGTGGGAGAGGCAGCACCTGATGGCCCGCAATTCCAGGACATTGATCGGGAGACGAGACTCCTCCCACTTTCGCAGAAGGTGGACACCATGAGTCCCATGACCCACATGCAAAAGCGTAGGGTGGACCACCTCTGGGACAGCAGGGACCGAACCGCAGACTGAAGCATCTGTTGCTTGGATGGTGGAAGGAAGACCTTCGCCTGGGCCGCATCCAGAATCAGACCCAGATACTCCAAGCGGTGAGATGGTGTCATCACCGACTTCGGGCGATTGATCACTCAGCCAAACTCCTGCAGAGTGTGCAAGGCGATCGTCACATTGTCCCTGAGAGCTAGAGCCCACTCTGCTCACAAGAGAAGGTCGTCCAGATATGCCACCATTACGATGCTCCTCTGTCTCAGCAGAGCCAGAACCGGGGTTAACAGCTTGGTGAAGACCTGAGGCGCAGAGGCCAGGCCAAACGGGAAAGCCACAAACTGATAGTGATGCTCCCCTACCGCAAAGCGCAGGAAGCGCTGGTGCTGAGCGCATATGGGAACATACAGATACGCATCTTTGATGTCGAGGGAAGCCAGGAAATCGCCCTGGTGCAGAGCTGCTACCACAGGGCGGACAGACTCCATCCTGAACCTTCGTACACGCACAAAGCAGTTGAGGGCCTTCAGGTCCAGAATCGGGTGGACCCCATCCTTCTTCGGGACCACAAACAGGTTGGAGTAAAACCCATGGAAACGTTCCGCACACGGAACGGGGACCACTACCCCTTGACAGAGTAAATCCTGCACCGCCCCAAACAGGGCCTGCAGCCTGCCAGCGGGTAGTTGCAAGTTGGAGGCGAAGAACCTGTCTGGAGGACGGGAACAAAATTCTATTCTGTAACCTGATGAGATCACCTCGTGCACCCAGCGGTCCAAAATGTGGGAAGTCCACTGGTCCGTAAACCCTAGGAGACGTCCCCCCATCCTAAGTGCGGGTGGGGGCAGCCCTTCACGCGGAGGAGGACTTGTCCTCCGGCTTGTCGTGCTTACACTGCCAGGGAATCTCCTGTCCACCCGCGGGGGCCTTGGCGGGCCTCGAGCCCTTGTCCGAGGAGCGGAAGAGACGAAAAAGCGGCTTGTGGGGCGTAAAGGAGGGACCCAGTTTGTGACGGGACTCCATACTCTTCCTGGACTACGGGAGAAAGGTACTTGAGATCCTTAATAATCTAATCCAAGGAGGCTCCAAAGAGCCACCCACCTTGATAAGGCAAGTCCGTCAGGGCCTTCTTAGATGTTTGGTCTGCCGACCAACATTTCAGCCAGAGCAAACGTCTGACCACCACCGAAGACATGGTCAATTTGGAGATCAGGGGGGCCATATCCAGGGCTGCATCGCACAGATACTTAAGCCCCTGGACAAGCTGTTCAGCAAGTTCCACACAAGCAGGGGGAACCTTAGCATCGCTCATTTCGCGGTGTAACAGCTTCGCCCATTCCGTGAGCGTCTGTGACACCAAAGCAGAGGCCACAACCGGCCGCATGGCCGACCCTGCCAGAACAAACATGGACCTGACGATGGTCTCAGCCTTCCTGTCCATCGGGTCCTTAAAGGACGGCGTGCCTTCCACCGGGATCGTGGTCACCTTGTTCAGGCAAGACACAGGGGGATCAACCACGAGGGGTGATGCCCACTTTTTTAACAGGCTGTCCTCAAAGGGATAGCGCACAGAGAAATGTTTGGGTATGGGAAGGGAGCTCTGAGGCCGTTCCCAGTCTCTGTAGACAAATTTATCCAGGTAAGACACATAGGGGAAAACCTTAGCCCTGTGGGCCGGTTTATGCGACCCGAAGGGGACGGGGACCTCCTGCGAGAGTGCCGCTGTATCATCCAACTTCAGGGTTTCACGCACTGCTGTGATCAGGGTGCTGACTAGTGCCTTCTCATGCGCAGCAGTGGCCGCCGTAGATTCCTCCTCACTATTAGTAGAATCCGGGGCCTCGCCATCCGACAGCCCAAGGGGGGTCCCCGTCATGGTGGAGCCCCCGTCAGGGTCCTCACCAGAAGAGGGGGGAGGTAGGGGCCGCTTTTCTGCCGCCTTACGCCCGCATGCTGTCTCTACCCGGGAGACGAAAGACTCCAGGACCGCCAACAGAGTGTCAATAGGGATCACAGTCCCTGAAGCGCTGGCTGCAACCACAGAGAGGTCTGGTGGGGAAGCACCCGCATCGGCTGCCATTGCAACACCCACCCTGGTAACACGCCACCTAACTGAGGTCTAGGTACCAGGAGACCAGGCACCCCCCCACCCCAAAATGCTGCGCAGGACTTACTACAGGAGGGTAACCCCGGGGGGACTCACCACCTGCCCGCTCAACTGTCCAGGACAGGAGACGTGCCTGCTGCTGTCTGCCGCTGCCTTGCCTGCCCGTCATCCACACTTGCCACTGCTTCTGCTGCTGTCCCACAGGAGAGCTCTCCGCACTGTGTGGGGGGGTAAAACGGCGCCAGAATCCACAGGGACTGCCCCCCACCCTCACAGGTCGGCACACGTGCATAGGCCACAAGAAAATGGCCACCGCTGCACACAAGAGGCCAAAACCCCCAGTCAGGAAAGCCGCGGCTACACCACAATGGCCGCCGGGTGCCCTAGAGGCCGAACCATGCGGCCGGCCACAGGAAAATGGCAGTCGGACCACGGGAAAATGGCCGCCGATCGATCTCCGACCACCCAGCAGCATGAGGCAAGGAGGAGGGGGAAAGCTAAGGCCCTGGACACCCCCTGGGAGTCCCGGGGGGAGGGGGAGGGGGAGGCACAGCGACAGCACAGCACCAGAGGGAGGGGGTGGAGGAGGGGGGGTGAAGCGAAGGAGGGAGGAGGGGGGACCAACCCCACCAGCCTAACACCCCAGGGGGGAAACCCGCCTGCTCCCCCCCAGATCCTGGTGGGAGAGGGGGGGTGTACTTACCCATCCAGTCAGGTGGAGCGGGTATCCCACCCGAGACAGATCTGCCTCACCCGTCAGGCCGGGGGAGCTGTCGGCCATGGTAACATGTACTAAGGAGCCCGGTCATATGTGTACCGGTGGGACGTTTAACCCGCAGGGCCACCCCGTCCAGTTGGGGGCCTGTCGCGGCCGACCCATCGCGGCGCTAAGATCTGCACGCGATCAATGGCCAGCTGGGGAGACTACCTGGATCTAAAACCCAGCCTGTCACCCAGCACGGCTACTTGATTGCAGTCTTGATCTGTTAGGCTGTCCTCCAGGACAGCCGAAGTGGACCCAGAGAGGTACCACAGATCCCAACAGGGAGCCTAGGTCTAATTCCTTGCACTAGGCAGAAAAAACTGAGCTAGCAGAGCTGGGTGTGGGGTTATCTGCCAGTGGGGACTGCCCCCTGGGAGGGGCTGTGTCTGTTACTGTTCTTTTTGCTGTTAGAACTGCCTGTTCTGCCTAGTAAAGTCCTGAAGAGGGCAGTATAACCCACTTAGTCCTAAGAGTCGCTGTGCCTGTCGACGAACGAAAGAGAAAAAATATTTACAAAAATGTGAGGGGTGTAATCACTTTTGGGAGATACTGTAGCATGAGGGGATAGGGCCCCGAGGGGCTGGTCTTCAGTATCTTGGCCTAGTATCCAATCCTCAAGTACGCAGCAGTATAGCCCACCATTTATAAATAATACACGCTGTGTCTCTCAGGAGGAGAATAAAGAAAACCTGATTCCTCCTTTCTGGGCTGTGAGTTTTTTTCTAGCATGTAGGGACTACCCCGTTTTGGTTTAATGTTTGTAGGAAGAAGGTTTTACAAATTTACAGGCTTAAAAGAACAGAGCCTTCTCTGTTAATCCAGCAAAAAAAGACAGCACTCTAGATGCCATCAAAATGTCTTTCAATACTACCAAACATGTAGGTACAATGAAAATGTACCTTTCTGAAACCTTTTTGCAAGCCCAGAGAAATAGTGCCAATCTTCTCAGTGCCAATACATTTATATGTATATGCAGACAATATATACAGTCTTTCATCGAAATGCCCCACCGTCCCCATCGCCCCCATGAATGAAAAACAGAGCAATAACAGTGACTGTTAATGTAAACAATACAGATAGCATGCTTATTAATTACTCAATGTTCTGAACTTCAAGTCAGAAAGACTAAGTAAATCAGACATTTGTATGAGATATGCTGTAGAACAGGTGGACAGGAAAGCCCACCTTTCATAACTAAATTGCAATACCTTCTCTAATTAACTCAGTAAGTTCGGCCTGGTGGTCTACACTGCTTTCTTTAGTCTCCTGTTCTGCAATGGTTTCCTCTTCGTCATCACCTAAAACTGAATTAGTTAGTAATCCAAGAATACACTTTGGTGAACAAATAGTGACAAGGGAAGATACAAAGCTACAGATTAACAGATTGCCAGTGCATGCAGGTTGCATTTGTGAGCTTGATATGCTTTTTGGATCAATCTCTATCGCAGGCGACTCTGTCCTCTTAGCTTCATCAAGCTGTTTTTGCATACCTATTGCCTTGAAAGAGGAGAAAAGCAGCTCTGACACAAACAATTCTTTTTACTATAGGGGAAGGGGAAGTACATGTTTATGTATGTTCCAGCTCTGTTAATTACAACTTACAACTTGACAGACAAAATTTTCATTTCCACCCATCCATTGACATATTAACTACTGTATGGTCACTCTAGAATTTCAGAACATATTGAGGGAAAAATGGGTAGGGTTCCTAGTAAGAATGCAACAGGATAAAAAAAATTCAATTTTGACTCTAAGAAAGAGGATACAGATGTAAAAGCAAGCTAGCAAAAGTACAAAGATTAAGGAAGAAAAACAGTGCTAATTTTACTGACACATACTTATATTATGATTTTAAATTAAGCTTATACTTTTTACATTACAATCACTTTTGCACTTTAATTATTATGCTAGAACATTGTTATGGAGAAGAATATTATTAAAACTAGCAAACCTTCGCCATCACTCCAAGAGGAACTTGCTTTTCTCTTTCTCCAACTTGGTGATGCCTGACAGGAGACAGAAACACTTAGTTATTCGATGTAACAATAAACCTGTTTGTTTATATCTAAAACAATGCTTTATTCTTGCAATATATACACCAGCACCTGCTTATTAGTGTAATGAATATTAAATGTATTGTGTGGTCTTGCTTATTACATAATCCAACTCCTGTATCCTGCTTTACATTAGTACATATATTACCAGCCCTTTCAAAACAATGCACTCCTTATATGGCTGATATTTTATATTTTAATAGATGTTAAGAGAGACATAATAATTTCCTTGAGTCTATGAAAAATTCTTTAAAGAGGAGTTCCACCCAAAAGTGGAACTTCCGCTGATTGGATTACTCCCCCCCTCAGGTGTCACATTTGGCACCTTTCGGGGGAGGGGGAAGAGGACACCTGTCTTTAGACAGGTGTCCTTTTCCACACATCTGGGAGCCTGGGCCGGCGGCCGCAGCAGCTGATGTCAGCAGCCCCGGCTCCCTCCTCCATCCTCGCTCTGCTACTGGCCACCTGGCCAATAGCAGAGCACAGCGGAGCCTCGAGCATGCGCAGTAGGGCACCCCGCGTGAAGCTGTAATGCTACACATCCGGGTTCCCTTGCCCGCAATGGACGCAGCTTCACCCGACCCCCGATCCGAAGATCGGCGGCAGGTGCCAACATCACTGGACTCCAGGACAGGTAAGTGTCCTATTATTAAAAGTCAGCAGCTACTGTATATGTAGCTGCTGCCTTTTAATTTTTTCAGCTCTGGGCGGACCTCCGCTTTAAAGCCAAATTCTTGGGAAACCGTTAAATACACAATGTTATGTATAACAGATGATATACATATATTGGAGCGGTTTTAGCCGCTACAGAATTTGTGTTTCTGTCCTTACAGCAATGAGATTTACACAGCTTTGCCATATTACATAGTCATGTCTGGTAAGGCAAGAGACCTGATTTTTATCTGCTGCAGTTCAGTAACACTTACAGGTCTTAATCTTCCCCCAGTCTGTGACTCAACAGTGAAGGGAAAAGCAGCAGACTGAGAACGTTTCTACCTGTCATGCTATACTCTTCTGCTTTCTGGTTCAATATTTTTTTTATTACAGATACAGTTGTGCTCATAATTTTACATACCCTGGCAGAATTTATGATTTCTTGGCCATTTTTCAGAGAATATGAATGAGAACACAAAAACTTTTCTTTCATTCATGGTTAGTGTTTGGCGGAATCCATTTATTATCAATCAACTGTGTTTACTCTTTTTAAATCATAATGACAACAGAAAACTACCCTGATCAAAAGTTTACATACCCTGGTGATTTTGGCCTGATAACATGCACACAAGCTGACACAAAGGGGTTTGAATGGCTATTAAAGGTAACTATCCTCATCTGTGAACTGTTTGCTTGTAATTATTGTGTGTGTATAAAAGATCAATGAGTTTCTGGACTCCTGACAGACCCTTGCATCTTTCATCCAGTACTGCACTGACGTTTCTGGCACCTTGGCTGCCCAGGCAGGGGCTAGAACTGGCGCACGAAAATCATAAAACAGACAACATAAACAGAGCAACACTCTTCTGCTTTCAACATATTCCTTGCTAGTAGACAAGCAGTGCAGCACAACCAATAAGAGCTCTGTACACATACTACATAATGCTGATACCAAGTCAGACAAAGGTACTTACACTGCTCCAATGTAAATAAGTACATTTAATCATTAAAGAGTATGTAAAACCAGAATTTCATATTCCTGATATGTGCTTGTTGTGCCATGTACTTGTATGAAAACGTATCCTGTGCTCTTTGTATTGCCTCCTTTATGTGAAATCCCTGGCCTGGTGTTCCTGCCAGTCTCTCTGCTTTCCTATTAAACATTTACCATACTAAGCAGGAGACCACAGCATGGAAAGTTCCCTAGCTGTGCTGAGAACTCAGCCCGCCTGCTGTCCTCCAATGATCAGACCCAAGCACCCCCCACCCCGCACAGCCTTTCACTGTAAGATTTGTCCTGACTACCCCCCCAGCCGGTCACTGGGAAGATCAGTGTGCTGTTGCTTCTCCTTCCTCCAGATCTTATGCAACTGAGAACAGAGGGGATGTGATCACGTATACAGCAAGTGTTTTGTCTTTCTTTTTTATTTTAAACATTATGGGTTGTTTTACAAGGTGCATTAATTTGTGTATTTAATATATGCCTAGAGTTTAGCTTTACGCGGCTACTCTAAAGATCTCTATATTTAAGACAATAAAAAGTCTAAAAGAAGACAAACCTGTGAAAATGAGGAAGTACCATAAAAAATTAGTTTGAAGTTTAAATTGCAATAATAAATCCACAAAATATGCGTTCACTGTAAATATACCATACTATACAGTTTTTTGGGGTTTTTTTGCCTTTTAAGAAATTAACATGGTTGCTAACAGTGTTCCAAGTTATCCACAGTATCCAGTTACATTTCAGCTTTTAACTGCTACAACAGGTTGCTTCGAAGGGATATAGCACACCTAAGTACATAACTAAAGATAAAGACAGCATGTTTTACATACTTACTTTAATATCTCCGTGCTTATGTTTCACACATGCCTCCTCAATTGCCTTAAGTGGGCCTGCAAATTGACATTTATGAACATATTATACACACGCTAAATATATAATGGTTATAATACATTTTTAGAGATTTAGGTCAAACCAAAGAAAGTTTGCATTGCATGCACAGAACTTTAGCTATTACCTTCCATAGGATTGCTTATTAGAGAGATAGATCTGCCCTTGTAGGAAACACAAGATTAGACAGTTTAAAGGCTCCCATGAGCCATTACCTTCAACAATTGTCAAGATAACTGACAAACCTAAATAACATAAGCAGGAACAAAAGGGAGGGAGCACACCGTCCTGGGGGATTCATGGAAAAGGAGTTATCAAGCAATAACTCAAGTTTTCCTACATCATCCTCCAGGATAGTTCACTAGAGAAATGCTGCTTAGGGTAGGACCACAGCTTGAAACACCTTCCACCTGATCAATGCTTTGGATGCCTTGCTTCCTCTTAGGTCAGTGAAAGAGAGTTGATATGCTCATCCAGTAGTGTCTGAAGTTCCTAATGAGGTAACATATGCCCTTTAAGAGGTCCATGTCTGAGAAAAGAATTGGCTTATTAGAAAATTATTGGTTAGGTCTTGTCCAGGGATACTGAGAGTGCTGCTATGTGTACCTTAAGAATACTGGAGGCGAGACCCTTGTCCGTCCCTCCTTACAGAAAGTACTGTGCCAACTTCTCTGTGGTTCGAGGTGTTACTGTTGGCCCAAAACCCTTATTTCTTCCAGATCTGTAGTATGTGGCCCTCGTAACTGTCTTCCTGCTCTGGAACAAAGTAATAATTATTTTGTCAGATAGAACTTAATTTTTAAGAATCCCCAATTCAGGCTGCTTGTTGCAGCTCCTGCAGATTTGTGTGCAGGAGATGGTGCTTTGACAGGAAATCTTTCCTGTTCCACAGGGGAATCAGCATACCTCCCAACTTTTTGAGATGGGAATGCTGGACACCTATTAGCAAAAGTATGTAGGCATTGGACATGCCTCTTGCCACTCCCTCTTAAAGGAGAAATAAACAAAAAAAAAAAAAAAGATTAGTTAAACAAGTCCTTTTTACATCTACTATTCCTTTATACTAACCATAGAAGTTTATAAATGCAGCAATTTAGAAATTGGATGGAAGGTTTAGCACTGAGAAACACTTTTTTGAAAGATAAATAGTGCATTTTACATACAACGATAGAGGAACAGAGGGACTTTGTTCCAAATCAGGGACAGTGCCTCAAAATCAGGACCAATTGGGAGCTATGTCTTGTTTCAGGGAGACAAGGAGATAGCAACATACATTTTACGTGATAAATAGAAAGTTTTTTCACAAAGAGTCACGATTTGGAAGGTAGGTTAAAGATTTAACGACGTAAATATTTGAAGATACCAATCATATTTCCTTATCATCTACATTTTTCCTGAACAAATTGATTAGAAAAAAAAAAAAAAACAAATAAAGAGGAAATTCTCCCTCACCGTTCTCCGTACAGGTTACGGATGTATGAAAACGATTATCCACAGGTCGTAAGGGTAGAGTTTTTCAACCCTCCATACGACTAAGGGGACACCTTGTCCTTTCTAAAGGACAGTTTCGTG
>BLSH010027628.1:248131-262575 GCA_018402905.1 Glandirana rugosa | reverse complement strand
TAGTAATTGACACTGATGACACGTATGGCACTAATGAGGTGATGGGCACTTATGGCACTGATGACACGTGACACTGATGGGACTGATGTCAGGTCAGGTGGTACTGATATGTGGCACTGAGGACAGGTTAGGTGGAACTGATATGTGGCACTTATGACAGGTCAGGTGGCACTGGTGACAAGTAACACTGATGGCAGTGACAGGTGGCAATGATGACAGGTCAGGTTGCACTTTGACACGTAGCACTGATGACACTTGGATGACACGTGGCACTTGATGGCACTGACAGGTGGCACTGACACGTGGCGATGACAGATCAGGTGGCACGGACACGTGGCACTGATAACAGGTCAGGTGACACTGACACGTGGCACTGATGACAGGTCAGGTGGCACTGACACGTGGCACTGATGGCTGGTCAGGTGGCACTGACACGTGGCACTGATGGCTGGTCAGGTGGCGCTGATGGCAGGTCAGGTGGCACTTTATGACACGTAGCACTTTGATGACACTTGATGGTACTGATAGGTGGCACAGATAATACGTGGCACTGATAGGTGGCACTGAGATGTGGCACTGAGATGTGGCACTGAGATGTGGCACTGAGATGTGACACTGAGATGTGACACTGAGATGTGGCACTGAGATGTGGCACTGACAGGTGGCACTGACAGGTGGCACTGGCAGGTGGCACTGATAAGGCACTGACAGGTGGTACTGACAGGTGGCACTATGATGGGCACAATTTATTAGCACAGTAACCGGTTTTTTCAACTCACAGCTTGGATCGATCAATCTCTCCTCACACAGCGGTGTCTGTGTGAGGAGAGAAGGCAGGCAACAAGAGATGATCTCATATGTTTACATTTGAGATCATCTCTCATTGGGCCCGCCGATCACGTGGTAAACGGCCGCTGTGATTGGCCGTTTACCACGATCTGTGATTGGCTGTGTCCAAGGGACACAGCGATCACCGAGATTCCCCGCCGCGCGCCCGCGATTGCGGGCTGGGAGCCCGCAAAGAGGCGGACGTCCATGGACGTCCGCCGGGCAATTGGGATCCGCGCTGTAGCCGTCTTTCGGCTATAGCGCGGATCTGAAGTGGTTAAGTAAGCTTGACCACTTTTAAGGCAAGGTTCACATTTGTGCATTGCAAGAATGCATGCAAAAATGTGCATTCCAATATACTGCAGCCACGATCCTGGTATAATTTTTAACAGCTGGCGATAGGCTTTCATGTAAAAGTGATTCAGTCAGCTTCACAGCTGCCTGATCACTTTTACAGCATTGTGGGGCTTCGGCTCCCCTTCCCGCCAGCATTTCTGGGCTCTCGGTGGATAAACAAAAAACCCTATTGAAAGTAAAATGAATGGGCTACCCCAAAAGAGATGCACAAAAATATGCAAAAACACACGTGCACTGATGCACCTGCAAAGACATAAATTGAGCCACAAGCTCTGCATAGATTAGGGAAAGTTTACAACCTCAGGTCAGGTTTCTACTGATGCCAGTGTCCCTGTTATGGAAATTTACACTCTCATCCTCTACTAGTTCTTAACATAACTCTGTCTCCTATTTGACTGGCCTAGCTTCTTCCTAATGTCTCCTTCCACTGGTCTACTACTCATATCACTTAGGAAATAAAATCAATCCAACCATTGGCAACATTTTTTAGGTTAACTTCCTTACGCTATTGCGGACCATCAAAAAGAAACTCCTGCAATGGCATAAAAATATGTATACTTGACTAGGGGAAAATGCAAATGAATGTCATGCCCAGGGTGCTATATCTTTCGCAAAGTCTTCCAATTATGATACCATCGTCCCACCTAAAAGCAATACATAGGGAATTGCAGGGAGTTTGGTGTGGAGATTTTGATCAGAAGCAATGGATCACTTTGGAACAACTCAGCTCTACTATACCCCTTCATTATCTCCCTTGGGTAAAGATGATAGACACTAAAACCTTAGGATCCATCCAACAATAGGCCCAACCCCTAAAGTGGTTATAAAGGCTGAAGGATTTTTACCTTCATGCATTCTATGCAAGAAGGTAAAACATCTTCAGTGCGCAGCTCCCCCCTCCGCTCCCTAATACTTACTTGAGCCTGATCTCAATCAAGTGCAAGAGCAGCAGCTCTGCCAGGCCTCTCCATTCTCACTAGCTGACACACAGCAGTGGGAGCCATTGACTCACAGCCAGTAAGAAGGGAGCAGGGCTGAGACACACTCTGCGTGTCATATGGACACACAGAGGCGACTCATGGAGCAACCACCCACGAGGGCCCCCAGAGCAAGTCTCTTTTTGAAGTTGAGCCCATACTGTTTCAGAGGCTCATTAACTTCTTTTACAACCATCTGACTCCCGAACGTCTCCTTTTTCCCTTAAAATGGGAAAAAAACCCTGGCAGCCTCTTTCTCCCTGGCACAGAGGGCTGACATATTCTATTTTTCTCATTGTTCCTCTACAACTTGTCAGTACCAATAATCTAGCTGTACGATTTTGACCAGGTGGTTTAAAGTGCCTTGCAGAAAATATTTCCTCAGACTTCTTCCCTGTGTTGGCAATGCAGATGTGCAGAAGGTACACTCTTCGATATCTTCTGGTCATGATGCAAAATCAGAGGCTTCGGGACACAGGTGAGAGCAATGTTTACACAATTGACTGGTCTAACCTAGGGGGAAATCTCATAGCTTACCTACTTCACCTCACCTCTTCTCTCCCTAGAGATAGGTATATACTGTAGGTATATAAAAAAAAAAATCACCAGTGATCCATCTCCTAAACACAGCCAGAGCCTGCGCCACGGTACAATGGAATCAGGAACTTCCCCCAACTATTCCATTGTGATTCTCAAAAAATAAACAATATCAAAGATTTGAAGAGCCTCACAGCCTCTTTGGAATGCAGACTATATACTCAGCTCACCCTCCTCCTCTTACCATCTTCTTCCATAACACCTTTCCCTTTTTCCCTTCCTCCCACCCCTTCTAACCTTTCTCTATCTCTGAGTCATGCTTTGCCTCCCCAGTTCCAACCCTTCCTTCCCATACCTCTGATATGTTTTGTTACCTTTTTAAGTCTTTAGGGGATAATTAGTAGAATTTGTGGACCCTTTAACCACTGTCCACTCTCCCCATCTCATATTTCTCCTTGTACCTTTCTGGTAATGTGGGTAAATATGTCTTTTACACCCTCCTGTTGTATATAAAATAATACATAATGTAACTGAGACTGGACTGTGGTCCTTCTTTCCAGCCATCTGGATGTTCTGGCTGCAAGTATGTTATAATAGTTGTTTAGGATGAGTTTGTTTTCTCTATTGATTTCTATAATATACGTCTTATGTTAGAGATCAGCATGTGGTGACCACATCCATGTCCTTGTGTAAAAAAATGTAAAATATAGAATTAAAACAAAAGTGAGGGGTCATGATTTAACATGAACACAAGCAGCAATACAACCCTGCAAGCCCTTCCCCAAATTACTTACAAGAAGTGGTTTAATTACCGTCTGTGTTAGAAAGACTCTGGTCACTGTTCCTCTCTGTTCTGGTAAGTGGTGAACACATACAATCTGGTGAGAATCTCCCTCAAAGGGACACAACAGCAGCCAAAAAAGTCTGACAGAGATTCTAACCCTCATCCCACCACTCTTTTCGAAACTAGTCAAAAAAGTTTTGGTTGGAGTTACTTTCGAGGCAAGCAAAATGTGTTTCAATAAAACATTCATTAAAGATTTTTCTGTACCTGTTGTTGAGCTGTACCCTGTGGTTGAGTTGTAGCCATCGTGGGCATCTGTGCATGAAATGCTGTCTGGAGAGTTTGTGAGATCTGGCCTGGCAGCTGATTCTGTGGCGATGACTGAATAGGGACGCCTGCTGCTTGCGCTTTAACCTGCACTTGGATCTGTGGCTGAATTTGACCTTCTGTGAGTTGCTGCTGTTGCTGTGCCAAATGCAGGGCAGTGGGTAGAGAAGAAATGGGAATATTGGAGGCCTGCACTCTGCCAGGCAACTGGGGAGGGGGAGTATGAAGGCTGGCAGCATTTTGCACTGGGGGTCCCTTGGAGGGATCATATTGCTGTTGGCTTTGCTTCTGTCCTGTCAGTTGTACAGTCTGAGGAGTAGGAGGCATTCCCCCTGGAAAATAAACAGACATAAAACTTTTCAGGTATCACAACAACATAATCATCGGTATGAGTTCCCACCAATGCATGTGTACCTAAACATTCCACCCAGTCACAAATGGCTCTAAGTAATCCTAATTAGGATATATAATGCTCTTTACCTGTATACTTATTCAAAGGCTAGCGACAATACCTTGTGCAGTGGGCATAAGTTGTTGCAGAGGTACCCCAGATGCCACCCCTGGATGCTGGAAAACCATGCCATGTCGCGGCATATCAAGGCGTGGTCTCTTGCTTGGGTCTGTTGAGATTAAAAAAACTTCTCTTAAAATAAGCAGAAATTGTTTCATATTGTCAGTTTACATAGGAAGCCAGAGCTTTGTCTTTGAGGTTCATGGATGCATTTTCTTTGTTAGTTTCAGCACTATATTTATGTGACTATGAGCTCCTTAGATATTAGAATTGTTTGACAGGTGTAAAAAGTACTTGCATTCTCTTGGGCAGATTAAGAGTAGAGTGGGAACTACAGAAACAGACAGGGATACCAAAATGATTTCTCCATAGAGCTCCCTCAGTGCACCTATGCGTAGACGATGTTTATTATATTACTTGTATAAAAAGTAGTAAACGAGTTTTAAACAATCCATCACTGACCTCTCTAGCTGCAGGCACTGTGCAGAAATTCATCTTCAAGGTTTAAAGCAGAGGCACAAAAACTGCAGCTCATTTCCCCATGGTGTTTAAAAATCAACAAAAAACACCTCTGTATGCATTAGGCATGCAGAGTTCATGGGCATTTTTGGGTGGAGGCCCAGTTAAACTCCCTTACAGACAACTGTTATTGCTCTCGGGGAAAAGTATAATCTAAGGGATTTTTTTCCCCAGCTACTTGCATTACCACCAAGACTTTTTCTTTCCTACTTCATGTTTTCTAGCAGTGTCAAATGCAGCCGTCCCTTTCCCATTGCATGCTTGCTAGTGTGCCAAACATTCAATCTTCTCCCTACAACATACTTTATTTTGCAATACAAAGTGTCCCTTCACATCTCAGACTGTCCACCAATGCCTGTGAAGAGCAGTGCACAGCTCAGTCTGCCTGCTCACTAGTAAAGCACACCTATCAAACTAACAGGGTGTGTCTGGGTGGCAAAGACTAGGTATGTAGAGACTATGTCCACCCACTCAAGGCATTACTGATGTAATTACACCAGTGCTGCCCTTCAAGGACTACAAGTGGGTGGTTACAAGACCAGTCATCCTAAGCACTGAAAGGAAACAGAGGTGCGCTGAACTTTATTACTGGAAATGAATTCATAAATGCACTGAAATTGACAATTTCATATCTGGATTGCTGGGCACTGCTGCTATGGAGGGACAAAACATAACTGAATTCAAGTAGGACTATATACTGTATATATATCTATCCTATATTATTTTGGCTGGAGTTCAGCTTTATGAATATAAATACATTAATGCGACCCTGTTGCTGCACTAAAAACTCACATTCAAGGCATACCAGCAAATACTTAACTTTCCTGCTGCCCATGCCACTTAACATTGCTCTAATCCAGGCATCCTCAAACTACGGCCAACCAGCTGTTGCAGAACTACACATCCCATGAGGCATTGTAAAACTCTGACATTCACAGACATGACTAGGCATGATGGGAATTGTAGTTCCTGAACAACTGGAGGGCCATAGTTTGAGGACCCCTGCTCTAATCAATGGAAAGCCCCCCCACCCCCTAAATCTGCCGAGAGACCAACACTTTCAGGATTGCAGATCTCCTGGATTCCCCTCTGCTCTTACTGGTGCCTTCTGATAACCTCCTCATCAAAGAATACAGTGATGATGTGAAGGCTGACAGGAGAAACAGCAAATGATGTGGGGATCCACAAGGTCAACACCCCCAAAAGTGTTGGCTTCCCCACGGACGTCAGATGGCATTGGCAATGGGAGAAGTAAATATTTACTGTCTTCTACAGGTACAGTTGTATGCAAAAGTTTAGGAACCCTGACAATTTCCATGATTGTCATTTATAAATATTTGGGTGTTTGGATCAGCAATTTCATTTTGATCTATCAAATAACTGAAGGACACAGTAATATTTCAGTAGTGAAATGAGGTTTATTGGATTAACAGAAAATGTGCATCCCCCGCCTTTGCCTCTCCAATATTTTATGTGGCCTGCCACTTCTGGCCTTTACAAGAAGTGTGCCTGTGGTCTTTCATTTCCTCACTATGTTCCTCACAGTGGACACTGACAGCTTATATCTCTGCGATAACTTTTTGTAGCCTTCCCCTAAACAATAATGTAGAACAATCTTTGTTTTCAGGTCATTTGAGAGTTGTTTTGAGGCCCCCATGTTGCCACTCTTCAGAGGAAAATCAAAGAGAACAACAACTTGCAATTGGCCACCTTAAATACCCTTTCTCATGATTGGATGCACTTGTCTATGAAGTTCAAGGCTTAATGAGCTTACCAAACCAATTGTGTGTTCCAATCAAACAGTGCTCAGTAGTTACAGGTATTCAAATCAACAAAATGACAAGGGTGCCCACGTTTATGCACCTGCCTAATTTCGTTTTGATGCATATTGCACATTTTCTGTTAATCCAGTAAACCTCATTTCACTACTGAAATATTACTGTGTCCTTCAGTTATTTGATAGATCAAAATGAAATTGCTGATCCAAACACCCAAATATTTATAAATGACTATCATGGAAATTGTCAGGGTTCCTAAACTTTTGCATACAACTGTATGTCTTGACTGTGAATGCTTAGTATAGCAGCAGGGTCACTTTTAATGTCCATAGTCTGAACAAAAGTGCACTGAAAAGTATCTTCAAAGAAAATCCACCCTACAAGAAGGATGCACTAAAACAATAACAAATGTATGAACAACTGTGGTGTTCACTCTTCCCTGTCCACTTCAAAGAGTATTTTCAGTTTGACAGAACATTTTTCCAGCGGTTTCATACCCCTACATATATTAACAGAGATGGTTTCTACCTCCAAAACCACCCTTGCAAGAAACAAGAGATCCTCTTCTGCCACTGTGTCTATTTCTGGGGAGGCTGAAGCCTGTCCACTGAAATATAATAATGCCTACAATAACATATTTTAGGCTAAGGCATATTTACCAAGAGATACAAGTGAAATCTACAAATGCAGCCAGTCACTCTGTTTAGTTACAAGACAGCCCAGTCGGCTCTAATGAGATCTGCTACGGCACTGGTCCAATTACAATACATCATAGATTACCTTATAATATGAGACTGACTTTGGTAAAGGTGATCTACAAAAGTTTTGCGGACAAGATACATCATTGCATAAAAAACATTGAAAACATCCTACATGACTACTAGTTTTTGATGGTTTATATGCTGGGTCTACGAGTTATAATTTGAATTACCAAACGTTTTTCGGTTGTTTAA
This sequence comes from Glandirana rugosa, assembly GCA_018402905.1. Taxonomy (NCBI): domain Eukaryota; kingdom Metazoa; phylum Chordata; class Amphibia; order Anura; family Ranidae; genus Glandirana; species Glandirana rugosa. The sequence continues at coordinate 255,004 of BLSH010027628.1, read as the reverse complement.
ATATAATTATTGTCATGTAAACTCTCTGCAGTTTGCATTAGATATACCTGCTTGTGTGAGGGCTTGTTGTCTTTTAAAAGCTTCAATGTCGATTGCATTTGCTGCTCCTACAGCTCCACTCACTGTTAGAGATTGCTATTTGCAATAAAACAAAAGCATAGAAAATAAATTAAAATAGCATACTAGCTATATAGATACATAATTCAAAATAAAAAAATGTCAGAGTCCAAAGTTTGTTAATGTGCTCTCTGTGAGACATTCACCACTGTGTGAATACAGGCCTGTGTAGTTACACGTCACACCAGACTTAGTTTAACACACAATAATGCATCTGCACTTCAGATGCGTTTTTAGATGCATTTTAGATGTGCTTATAAGGTCACCACAGTACTGATCTGAATGGGAAAATTCCACTCAAAAGAACAAACAGAACTAGTTTTGTATTCATCAAAACAGCCAGTTAAAGTGAGTCATAGACTTGTGTATACATAGCAGAAGAAAAAAAATCATAAAAACAGGATGTAATAATGGAAATCTCATAAACTCATATTTTATGCTCAATAGAAAATATATCAAATGTTCAAACTGAGAAGATGTACCATTTTAGGAAAACAAATAAATTAATTTTGAAATTGATGGCAGCAACACAACTCAAAAAAGTTGGGGCAGGGAAACAAAAAGTTGGCAAAGTAAGTGATACGAATAAGGAAGAATGCTCAGCAACTAATTAGGTTAATTGACAACAGATCAGTAACATGACTGGGTATAAAAAGGGCATCTTAGAGAGTCAGAGTGTCTCAGAAGTAAAGCTGAGCATAGGTTCCCCAATCTGTGAAAAGCTGTGTCTAAAACTGTCAAACTATTTCAAAATAATGTTCATCAACATAAAAAAAGCAAACACTTTAAATATATTATCATTTACAGTTAGAGCTGTGCGATTATTCATATTAAAATTGCGATCTTGATTCACCCCCCCTGTGATCTCCATTGGGCATTACCGCGATTTTCAGTGCAGTTAATGGAATCCGGGCAACTCAGCGCGACTCGACTGTGTTATAAAAGTCAATGCAAGTCGCCTGAAGTCTTTTCAAGTCGGAGCGATTTGAGTCTCAGGAGAGACTTCCAAGTCTGGGCAGAGAGCCAAGTTCTGAATCACCATTGATAAAAGAAGCTATAAGAGATACAATGTAATTACTTCAAAGGAATGCACTCTGAATGAACTCCCCTTGTATAGATGTTTGGTTTAACCATTTAAAGACTAAATCTTTCCTGACATTTGCTGTTTACAAATAAAAATCCATTATTTTGTGCTAGAAAATGACTTAGAACCCCCAAACATTATATATTTTTTTAGCAGAGACCCTAGAGAATAAGATGGCGGTTGTTGCAATATTTTATGTCACATGCTGTTTACGCAGCGGACTTTTAAATGCAATTTTTTTTGGGAAAAATGACCCTTTCAAAAAAAACTAAACAGTGCTGTTAGCCCAATTTTTTTGTATATTTAATATATTACGCCGCGAGAATCGTGATCTTTATTCTAAGCAAAAAAATTGTGATTCTCATTTTGGCCAGAATCGTGCAGCTCTATTTACAGTACATAATATCATCAAAAAATTCCAAGAATCTGGAGAAATCTCTGGCAGGGACTAAATGCAATATTGGATGCCTGACATCAGACGACTGCATTAAAAACAGGCATGAGTCTGTGATGGACATCACTGCATGGGCTCAGGAATACTTCCAAAAATCACTGTCTGAACACAGGTCGCCGTGCTATCCAAAAATGAAAGTTAAAGTTCTATCATGCAAAGAAGAAGCCATGGCTGAACATGATTCAGAAATGTCGCCATCTTCTCCGGGCCAAAGCTCATTTAAAATGGTCTGTTGCAAAGTGGAAAATTGTTCTGTGGTCAGAAGAAACCAAATTTGACAATCTTTTTTGGCAACCATGGGTGCCACGTCCTGCAGACTAAAGGGGAGAGAGGGTTTACAGCTTATCATCAGTGCGAAGTTCAAAAGCCTGCATCTCTGATAGTATGGGTGCGCATTAGTATGTATGGAGTGGGCAGTTTGCACATCTGAAACGGCACCATCAATGCTGAAAGATATATCCACATTTTAGAGCTGCATATGGGACAAGACACATTTCTATGCAAGTGTACTATATTCTTGTATTTTATTAATAAGGAGGATTTTACACTACAGCCATGACCAAAAGGTTTGAGAATGACACAAATATTAATTTTCAAAGTCTGCTGCCAATTTGCATATACTCTAGAATGGTATGAAGAGTATCAGATGAACTGCAATAAATTGCAAAGTCCCTCTTTGCCATGCAAATTAACATAATTAATCCCATTAACAAAAAAAAACATTTCTACTTCATTTGAGAAGAAGGCATCAGGGTGCCCAAGAAAGTCCAGCAAGCGCCAGGACCGTCTCTTACAGTTGATTCAGCTGTAGGATCCGGGCACCACCAGTGCAGAGTTTGCTCAGGAATGGCAGCAGGCAGGTGGGAGTGCATCTGCATGACAGTGAGGCGAAGACTTTTCCGGAGAAGAAAAGGTGAGCGCTACAATCAGTCCTGTGTCGTGCCAACAGTAAAGCATCCTGAGACCACACATGTGTGGGGTTGCTTCTCAGCCAAGGGAGTGGGCTCACTCACAATTCTGCCTAAGAACACAGCCATAAATAAAGAATGGTACAAAAACTTCTCTCAACCATCCAAGAACAGTTTGGTGACGAACAATGCTTTTTCCAGTATGATATAGCACCATAAGGCAAAAGTGATAACTAAGTGGCTTGGAGAAAAAAAACATTGACATTTTGGGTCCATGGCCAAGAAACTCTCCAGACCTTAATCCCATTAAGAACTTGTGGTCAATCCTCAAGAGGCGGGTGAACAAAAAAAACCCCACAAATTCTGACAAACTCCAAGCATTGATTATGCAAGAATGGGCTGCCATCAGTCAGCATGTGGTCCAGAAGTTGATTGGCAGCATGCCAGGGTGAATTGCAGAGGTCTTGAAAAAGAAGGGTCAACGCTGCAAATATTGACTGCATAAACTTCATGTAATTGTCAATAAAAGCCTCTGATACTTATGAAATGCTTGTAATTATACTTCAGTATACCATAGTAACATCTGACAAAAAGATCTAAAAACACTGAAGACTTTGTGAAAATTAATATTTGTGTCTTCTCAAGGAGAGAAGACTGGATAAGATATACCCCATACTGGCTAGAAAGATTGTGTAAGGTTAACTCTGTATTTACTGGAGAGGATTTGGGTTGTTTTAATGAGAACACTGGGTGTGGAGGAGTTGTGAAGATAATATTTCTTAGACACACTATTGCACTTTGGACATTAGACATACTGCACAATTTTTGCATGAAACACTTTAAAGATTTATGTCATGAATTTGGACACTGTTGGATGAACTTTAAGCATGGATTGATTGGATTGATTGCACATAATGGCTTTATTTGCAAAGGGCCCTTTTTACGTGTTTTTACATTTTGCAAAATTAGGCTTTTTTATATATTGAATGTATTATTTCCATTTGTTATGTTTTTTTACATGTTTATGGATTGACTAAGTGTATATTTATTGCCATAGCGCATTCACAATTTTTGTATATATTTTGAGCTCAGTTCAAAAGCCTGCATCTCTGATGGTATGGGGGAATATTGCAGCAGGGCAATGCTAAACTGCATACTCCATCTATGACAGGGTTGCCCAACCAGTGGCCCGTGGAGCCCTCTGATGTGGCCCATGGGCTCCTGCTCTGGGATAGCGGATATAAAGACCAAATTGTGGGTTGCTGACCTGCCATCCCAGAACATCAGTGTTGTGAATGAAGCCGGTGGTAGAGGAAGGAACAGGCTGCAGAACAGAGCCGCATAAGCCGATGCTTCCTGTATAGTGCTGGCTCCTGTCACAGGCAGAATGATACCAAATGCGTTCTGCTTGGGACAGCAACAGCCAGCGATACCTGAATGGAAGACCGTTATTAAAGGTAAGTTTATTACTAAAATCACAGTATATATATATATATATGGGCATCTCTCTTCTGCAGTGATTACTGGGCTGCTTTCAAACTGATCCGCAGGTGTAGTGCACCTGTGGGTTACCTGCACTGAGCCATAGACTTCTGTTATTACCTGCGGGTTTGGTGATCTTTCTGAAAGTGCACCACACCTGCAAGATATAATAGAAGTCTATGGCAAATTGCAGCTAACCCTCAGGAAAGCAACAGGTGCACTGTGCTGCATCTGCGTTCTGTAAACCACAGTGAATCAGTGTAAAAGCAGCCTTAGGCCCCTTTCACATGATCAGTCTGACCCAATTTGACCCTCCATTCACCTCTATGGAGCTGCAGATGTAGAACAGAATTGTGTGCGTTTACACCCGCCCACCTCTAATCTGATCTGCTAAAAAAACAGAGGGGGATCCCTCCCCTTCCATCTCGGTGGATCAGAGGCCCCATAGAGTAGAATGGGCTGTGTCCATATTCGACAGTACCCCGTTGATCCTCTTCCCAATTTTTCTTTGTTGTAGAGATCACATCACAGAAAAGTGCACTTTTCTGTGATATGATCTCTGCAATAAAGAAAAATTTGGACGAGGATCCACGGTGTGCTAGTGAATATGTACACTTGCATGACATTTCCAGGACCCAGCTCGTTGCAGCACCCACCGCTATAAGAGCCTGTTTGCCAGGAAAGTGTGCGATAGGAAAACAGACAAGAATAAGCTGTGTCCCTGTTTGCTCTGCATATGCGGAGTGGACTCGGACCTGTCATCCACTTGCTCCGCTCATTGGGGCCCGTGACCGGTTACTAAGTCGCTTAAGTGGCCCTTGCTCTTCAAAAGGTTGGGCACCCCTGATCTATGAGAACAGCATGGCTTCATAGTAGAAGAGTCTGGGTGCTTACCTCACCTGCCTGCAGTCCAGACCTTTCACCAATTGGAAACATTCGGCACATCTTCAAATGAAAAATATGGCAAAGAGGACCCAGGGTTGTTGAGCAGTTAAGCCTCATACACATGATGAGATAGTTGTACGACTGTCAGAGAACCTCTGCTGCCAGCTCCTGAGCCTGTACGTGTGCATGAAGAGTGTGTGCATGCCTGTGCACGTGCGCACGCATGTGCTCTTGCATTGGCGCCAAACGGCTCATTTAAGCAGACAGCACACTGCAACCAGTGCTGTCCGTTCTACAGTGTGAGTGTTCCTGAGTGATCTGTTACCCGAGTATCTGTTCCTGTGACCCGGCTTGTCCTTGACCTTGTGTGATCTCTGCCTGCACCAACCCCCAGCTTGCCCACGACAACTCTTGTGCCTGATCCCTGTGCACCTTTACTACTAGCCCGCTGACGACCCTGCCTGCCTCTGACGACTCTTCTGCCTGCACCTTCTGTACTGCATTGCCAGCTAGTTGCCGACCCAGCCTGCACCACTACTCTGCTACCTGCACGAGCCATTACCGGACCTTTCACACCACCACCAGTGATCCAGTCCAGCCCTCGTGCCCCCCTGTGCTCCCGAACTCTCTGTCTGTTCTATCAGGGGTTCTCAAACGAGGGCCGTAAGAGTGGTTGCTTCCTGCATAAGACATACTCCACCACCAGGTGCGTGACAGCAGGCTGTCCGTTGCTGTAACGCACCTGATGTTCTTAGACGCTATGAGGTCTTCCCATTCCAATCAGCAGAGTATGGTGGATTTGGAAGCGGTCTCATCAGTTTGTCTAGATATGCCTGTGCATGAAATGCATTTGTGAGTAATCACTTATTATTCATTTCTCTAATAAATTCGAGTTATGGTAATGCAGTGGGTCTGTGTGCCCTCTCCTTTGTTGTTTTGATACTGGGGAAAATCTGCCATACTCATGGTTATTCCCCAATTATTCCAAATTCTACCACATAATATAAAACAGCAGCGTTAATAAACAGTTAGAAAAGAAAGTGTTGTAGCATGCACCCAGTGAGTATATCAGTGTTTTCAGAAAAAACTACATGTCCATAACATAGTCCAAAAACCAATGGTCATAAAGATGACAAGGAGTCCTTAGTGATCATAGAGGTATCAGCCAGCCTGAACTGGAGATTCTCAGCACCGCACCACGTGACAGAGAATCCCCACATGGATGTAAACTTACCAGCACCATATGCCTCGCACTCTCATGCTCGGCATAACAGCACAGAACAAGCACATGTAAAGATCCAGCTTTAAACTCCACAGAAGCCGGACCTCAGTATAAGCTCATGATGGGGGAGAAGAACAGAGAGAGAGAACAGAAAACACCAACATAGTGAGATACTGTCAAACACACTCAATTTATTGGTCACACCCCAAACCCCCCCGGAAGTAATGCACTTACAGACAAAAACAATTCATCTAGCCATATCGGAGTCCCTGCAGACACCGGCATCAGCTCAAGTCTCAACCGACCAGCAGGTTACTACAGCGGAACATTACTTACGGTCATGCGTCATAAACATCCTATTGAGTTGCCGTGCAGCCGTATCAGATGTGTTTCATCACTTCCACTTGTGATGCCAACTCTGAACTCGACTACGGCCACAGACGTCCCTGAGGCTATACCGATCTACTTAACAAAAACAGACATTCACGTAATGAAGGCCCCCCCAAACCCCACACTGGTTATTTAACTCACACAAACTGTCATAGAGTGATACAACCACAAAAGACAAGAGAGAGAGACAAGAAGAGGGGGTAGTACTCGAATATGACTCCAGGCCGAAGACACCTCAAATTTCGACCTAGAAATGTACACGAACAAGACACGACAATACGGCTCGTACTCTCACGCTCCGTATACCACGACCATTCAAATGTAGGTACAC
>BLSH010027628.1:228621-248121 GCA_018402905.1 Glandirana rugosa | reverse complement strand
GAAGAGTACATGAGTTTTGAAGTATACACATAAGATATATATAATCATATAAGTTAATGCTGTATTAAAGCTAAAACCTAAAATGTCTTAAATTGCAAATTACCAATCCTTAGATGTGGTGGTTGCATTCGTTTTCTTTTTTTAGGTTTTATTCCCCACTGTTTTCACGTAATCTGGCCAGTAACACACCTCCTATATTCTAGGGGGGGGGGGGTAGTGTTAGATGTACTGGCAGATTTAGATAGAGTAACAAACTTAAGCCAAACCCCAGCTAACACTTAGCAGTTACAGCAAACAGTTTTTTTCTTTTGGGATAAAGGTTTTACATAAATAAAAAATTAAAAGCTGATCATTGTACGCACCCCTGTCAGTGTTGAATGGTTTGTCTCCTCCCCTTAACTGATAAATCTACAAGAGTTTTGCAAGCATATTACGAGCATTTTATATGCACTTTCAAGCTTCAGGTGTTTTTCTTTTAGCCAATAGACAGTACTAGGTAAAGGAGATTAGGGGTGGAGATGTGCTGTTTTGCTAGAAAACATGCAACAAAACACTCGTAACACGGTTGTAAAATGCTTGTGCTGTGCGTTTTCAGGCATTCCCATTGCAGTCTATGGGACCAATCTGCCTAACAAAAGCTCACATACTATTTTGAGCGACAGGCGTTTTGCTACAGGTGACAAAACCCTCAGATGTGAACAAGAGACATTGAAATGAATGGGATTTGGTTTGTATTATTTATTTTATTTTATTTCAGGTACTTATATAACGCTGTCAATTTACGCAGCGCATTACATATATATTGTACATTCACATCAGTCCCTACTACCCTCAAGGAGCTTACAATCTAAGATCGATAACTCGCATTCATTCATACATATACTAGGGCCAATTTAGACAGGACAGGACAGGAGAATGTGGAATTTTACCCCCTCATCAATCTCCTCCCCCAACCCCCTTTTCCATACTGCAGTTTTAAAAAATCCAGCGAGTGTGCAGATGCAAATTAGGTCTCTAGCAGGTATTTGGGACCTGGCAGAGACCTGTGACTCATCTGCTCCCCCATATGGGGGATTATACCAGTCAGAGTGATGTGTCTGTACTGAGCTGATCCTTGCAGGGTTCATGCACTCTGTATTACACTGCCTCCTGGGGCCTGGCCTTGTAGCCCAAATAAGGTACTGTACTGTACAGAGATAGGGGAAACTTTTTCCCAATTTTGTTAGGTGGGAGAATCCAATAAGAAAATAAGGCTGTCTTTAGGTTATGTTCTGTTTTTAACTGAAATAAATGCTACAACAATTGTGATAAAGGGCAATGAATAAAATGCAGCCAGTCAAAATTCATTCTTCACTGTGTCACTGTCATCTACTTCTCGGAAGGTTTTAGTAATAGTAAATGTAATTCCACATTTGCCAAAAAATGCAAGACAAGAGATGTCTAATTAATCTGTTTATACAACTCAAGCTCTTGACTGATGCCAAGTCTGCTGTATGGCCTGGTTCACAGCTTTGCATTTTTTAGTGCACTTTCTGTTTTGCAGAAACAACAGTCCATTTAACATGGTTTCCTATGGGTCATGTTCACATCTGTGCATTTTATGGAAAGGGCCAAGGACTTTTTTCTGGTTTTTGGTTCCATAGACTTCAATGGACCAAAACTTGTATTGAAAAACGCAACATGCACCTGGGATATGCAAACTGCAACCTGCATAGGTGTGAACCAGTAAGGATGGGCTTGCGCTTGTTCAGAACTGAACGTTCCCAAGCCCGCCAGGAAGTGGACCCTGCACTGTGCTAATCACAGGCAGTGAGACATTTCCCCGATGTACGGCTGCAGCAATCAGGGAAATGTCTCACTGCCTGTGATTAGCGCAGTGCAGGGTCCACTTCCTGGCGGGCTTGGGAACGTTCGGTGCCAAACAGGATGAGTCCATCCTTATGAACTAGGCCTCAAACATGATTTGGACACCCATTAGGCTTGACTCACACCTATGCATTTGTAGTGCTTTTTACATTTTGCAGATTTGCACTGCAGAACGTGTTCCATAGGAAAACATGTTATATGGATTGTAGTGCAAATCTGTAAAATGCAACAAGCACTAAAAATGCATAGGTGTGAATCCAGCCTTAATGTCACAAAACATGGAGTAAAGCCCCATAAACACGATCAGATAATTGGACAAATTTTCATCCGTTTTTTGTTGCATGCTAGTCTTATATCAAAAGGGAAGAGGTTACTCACCACACGAAAATTCTCGTACGACAAAATACAACTTCAGAAGTGATGCAATGTGTTGAATAGTTTTGTGTGTATTTTCTTTTCTGAGCATGCGCAGTCTTGCTCTTACGATTTTTTCCGGACGAAAACCGTACTAATTAAACTAAAATCGGACACTGTGTTCACAAACGACAAAAATTTTCAAGCCTGCACATCACGTTTTTGTCGTCCCAAAATTCGGAATCTGCTGTCACAAGCACCATACTAACGATCAAAAAATCGTCAGATCGTCCGTCTGACAACATTTTACTTCCGATTTTCTGATCGTGTGTACGAGGCTTTAAGCATCACTTCTACCCAACCACACCTGAATGAAAGAGATCCAGGTGACTCTTGCATCATCATTAGTCCTCTTTCGGCATAAGCGGATAATGTCTATGACGCAAAGCATACTGGGGATTGTAGTTTTAACTTTTAGCAGATGCATTGCAGTTCCAGCTATACAGGTAGGAAGCAAAAGACAACATGGGCTATGGATGAGATGGCACTGACTTTTCACTACCAATAGTTTACATTTGAGGGCATCAACTGATTTATTCTTTCTGTTGCTCTCTGTTTGTTAAAGCAGACCTGACCTGAGCTTAATGTGGTAGTAAAGTCTTCTTTTTTTTTTTTACTTATACCTACAGGTAAGCAATAAAAGGTGTGCAGTGCTTCAACAGGGAATGAGTATTAGATCCAAAAGGTAGTCCCAAATCCACCTGGTGGGTGCACAGACCAAGACGTTCCACAAACATCCAAATCATGAATATGTACAGAAGGTCGGCACTCCAAAACTCCAATGCAGTACATTTATTAATAAGTGCAGAGATGATACAGGAACAGCTGTTCCTGTATCATCTCTGCACTTATTAATAAATGTAATGCATTGGAGTTTTGGAGCGCCGACCTTCTGTACATATACCTACAGGTAAGCCTATAATAAGGTTTCCCTGTAGGTACAGTGAATATCTCCTAAACGTGCACTGTTTAGGAGATATTCACATTGTATGCAGCCAGTGACGTCAACGGCGCATGCGCTCTGAAGGGACGGCATACCCATGCCCTCTCTTCAGAGCTCTTTGCTGCAGCTGTGGCTCCCGCGCACATGCACAGGAGTGACGTCAATGCGGCTCAGTAAATTAGCTGGTTGGAGCACTCAAACCCAGAAGGCAGACCGGGTGAAGATGGAAACCCTGTCAGTGGTGACAGTGTGCCACTGGAGGGCTTCATTCTAAGCTGAGTATTGCATAATGTGCTAGTATGCAACGCTTATTAGCACATTATGCCATTGTATTGCAGGGTTTTGCTTTGTTTTTTTAAGGGCAGGGTGTACCATCACTTTAATACAGATTTAAACCCTAACTAAATGGCCTTTCCTTTGTAAAGCACTATTTAGGGTATTGTGTAGGAACAGATACATCTTGTTAGCAAGAGATATACTGCAATAACTCCCTCCACAATGCTGGAGGGAGTTAGTAAATCAACTGCCACAATTGGCAGTTGTACTATAGTGAAGGTTATGTACACACAGCTTTCGCTACTATAGCACAGCTCTCCCTCCTTTTCCCACTCAGAAAAAAACAAATTCTCTCCCGATGGTTTTTGTAGACATTTTATGAGCCTAGGGTAAATTTCCCAGTGCTTTCCTTCACTTGGGGAGCTATACGTGCCATGCACAGCCTACTATACAAGTAAATGGCTGTACAAAGCTGCAGTCTTTTAAAAGCGATGCTTCTTTGCATTGGTGTTAACTGCACATGTGCGTCCAATATATCTTACAAACGTGAAAGTTTTGCGTTTGAAAAATACATTGGAGGCACATGCCCGAGCAAATGTCGATGCACAGAAGCATCGGTGTTTACGTGAAGCCATGTATGGCAGGCTGCACTTGGCATGCACAGCTTTTTGGGCATGGAAAAGCTCAGAGAAATGTATGCCTGGTGCAGAAAATACCTACAAATATCCATGTGTATGAACCCTTAGGAATATGCAGAATTATCATTCCCAGTGAATTAAAGTGTTTGTTCATCAATGTCAGAAGTCTGGCAAGCAAAATAGGTGATTTGGAAGCTTTGGTGCATGAAGAATTATTTAGTTGATATTGCTGAATCTTGGCTTCATTCTTCACATGACTTGGCTATTAATATTGCTGGCTATGCACTCTTTAGGAGTGGCAGGATAAAATGGAGGGGTGGTGGTGTCTGTCTCTATGTGAGAAGTGATCTCATAGCAGTGTGTCAATGAGGACCTAGTTGATGGAGAGTATGATGAGACTGAAGATTTATGGGCGTGTTAGGAAAAGCAAAAAATGTGCCTGGTAAACGCCTGTGCGCGTTCTTCAGCTCTGTTTATACAAAGGAGCAGGGGGGAGCTCATGTCCATAATGGGGGTGGTAGTGACACAGCCCCAAATGATCCACAATGGCTCAAAAGTGATATGGTCCAGAAATATTTAGACAGAATAAAGGTGGATAAAGCACCTGGACCAGATGGCATACACCCACGTATCCTAAAAAAAAAATGAGCTCTGTCTTTTCAAGGCCATGGTTTCTAATTTTTAGGGACTCGTTAATGACTGGAATGGAACGACTAAACTAGCATGAGGCTAATATGGTGCCTATATTTAAAAAGGGATCAAAGTCTTTACCAAGTAACTATAGACCTGTTCGTTTAACGTCTATAGTTGGGAAGATACTGGAGAGTTTAATAAAAGAGCACATCGATGAGTTCTTGCTGGAAAAAAAAAAACATTTTAAGCAACAGACAGCATGGATTAATGAAAGCCAGAAGTTGTCAAAGAGATCTGATTTCTTTTTATGAGGAGGTAAGTAAAACATTGGACTGAGGGGTGGCTGTGGACGTGGTATACTTGGATTTTGCAAAAGCATTTGACACAGTTCCCCACACACAGCTAATGTGTAAGGTAAAGTCTACAGGCTTGGGAAAAAGCCCATTTGTAAATGGATAGAAAACTGGCTAAAAGACCGAATTCAGAGAGTAGTGGTTAATGATTCTTATTCTGAATGGTCTAAGGCAGGCATCCTCAAACTACGGCCCTCCAGCTGTTGCGGAACTACACATCCCATGAGGCATTGTAATACTCTGACATTCACAGACATGACTAGGCATGATGGGAATTGTAGTTCCTGAACAACTGGAGAGCCATAGTTTGAGGACCCCTGGTCTAAGGTTATCAGTGGTGTACCCCAAGGTTCAGTGTTGGGAACCTTACTTTTTAATATCTTTATAAATGATATAGGGTCTAGGATTAAAAGTACCATTTCAGTGTTTGCAGATGAAACCAATGCACTGTTTAATTGGGCAACTATGTGCAAATGAGGTTTAATATTGATAAATGTAAAGTTATGCACTTGGGGGCTAAGAATATGCATGCATCTTACATACTTGGAGGAGTACAACTGGGGGAATCAATGGTGGAGAAGGATCTGGGTGTTCTGGTAGATCATAAGCTTAAAGTGGTTGTAAACCCCAGTCATGGAATTTGAGCAAAGCACATATATCTGTAGTGTTTACTTATCTCTCTTCAAAGCTCTAAGTGGCCTTTTTTCTCTGGTGCTTCGTACCTGTGCCATCAGCATTGGTCACTTATAAGAAGTTTTCCCAACACAAATTTATCTCATGTGTCAGGAAAGGGGAGGTGGCTCAGCAGGCAGCTTGTCTATTCAGAACACAGTTCTGTTGTGTGTGGAAGGGGTGTGTGGAATTTCTCCAATCAACTCTCACACACTGTGACTTCAGTCTATTCTTTTTGAAGTGGCATAGGCAAGAGAATACTGCAGATATACAAGTAAAACTTATGTTGGAGGATTTGTTTCATCTCTGTGTATCATCTGAGGCTGTTTATTTCACTGCTTATACCTGAGGGTTTGCAACCACTTTATAATGGCATGCAATGTCAAGCTGCGGTTTCCAAAGTGAACAAAGTCCTTTCTTGTATTAAGAGAGGTATGGACTCCAGAGAGAGAGAGAGATATAATTTTGCCCCTGTACAAATCATTAGTAAGACCTCATCTGGAATATGCAGTTTAGTTTTGGGCACCAGTTCACAAAAAGGATATCAGGGAACTGAAGAAAGTGCAGAAAAGGGCTGTAAACGTACCTCCACAATCAGGGGTGTAAATTGCCATCAATCTTCCCTCTCTTCGGTCTATCCGACCATACGTTTCTTTAGGACCTGTGGATGTGGAAGGGACGAGCGGTGGATCCAGGGGTTTTGCCCCCCCTTCTTGGTTGTTGCAATTGGGGCATGTAAGCCTCGATTTTTTGGTAACCCTTGTTTGGTAACCGGCTCTATACCCCCATCCACGGACCTCCTGTTATTTTTAACCATTTGGAAGAAACCTTCTATTTTACACTATGGGCCTTGCACTGGTCGTTGGATGACTGTTTTGTCCTACCATTCTGATGCTTTGGGAAGTACACAATGAGCAGAGAGAGGGGGGGGACACCTGAGATTGTCTGAATTATACAGAGGTCAATATATTGTGCTGTCTTATGGTGGTATCTTTCCCTGAAGAAAGAATTAATACAGACAAAATTCTGAAACGCGTTGGATGAACCCCCCCAGGATAGGTCACTGGTTTACCTTGTGACTGGTTCCTGGGTTGGGTGATATCACCATTTATACAGGATATGTGTCTTTTTCACCTATTTTCTCTGTATCAGTGTGCATAATTGAACTATTGATATTAATTGTAGTTTTGTGCTGTAATGGTCCAATTGTGAGCATTACTTTTAATTTTGGTAAAATAAACTATTTTTTACAAATTATACTTTGAGTCAGTTCAAATTGCCTCTAAAAATCCCAACCCACAGGGGTATTCTGCTTTGGTCTTGAAAAAGTGCAGAAAAGGGCAACCAAACTGATAAGAGACATGGGAGGAGCTCAGCTATGAGAAACGATTAGATGAACTGAATTTATTCTCTCTTGAGGAGAGAAGTATAAGGGGGGATATGATCAAAATGTATAAATACATAAGTGGTCCATATAGTGAACTTGGTGTTGAGTTATTCACTTTAAGGTCATCACAGAGGACAAGGGGGCAATATTTACATCTGGAGGAAAAAGATTTAATCTCCAAATATGGAAAGGTTTCTTCACAGTAAGAGCTGTGAAAATGTGGAATAGACTCACTCAAGAGTTGGTTCTGGCCAGCTCAGTATATTGCTTTAAAAAAGCCTGGATTCCTTTCCTAAATGTACAGAATATAACTGGATGCTAACATTTATAGGTAAAGTTGACCAGGAAATATCCGATTGCCAATTTTTTTTCTGACTTCCTCTGGATCAACTGTGGATATAGGATTGTGTATATAGGATTGTATGATTTATTATTTTTTTCCCCTTTTTATTCAACCAGACTAACTATGTAACTGCTATATTATATTGTGCAGTAGAGAGCCTTAAAGTGTCAGTAGGGGGTGGCCATGCTGGGCAATCGGGCTTCTCTGTAGTGTTGTATGAAAGTGCAATAGCGGAGGAGTGGGGGAGAGAAGTTGTTCTGATGAGGATTTGCAGGAAGGTGAAGTAGAAGAGGAAAGTAGAAAGCAACAGATGAGCTGCCAGTGGTTTTGTTCCCTCTTTGGCCAGTCTGCAAGTGATGTTCGTCCGTCGTTTTCGAAGAGGACCTTGACATCTAACAGGTTGTTTGCTGTCCACGGTGTGTCCGCAGGTGGCTGTCAAGACCGATACGGGCACAGAATGTTCTGCCACATAACGGACGGACATGTGTGGGCACCGCTGTTGCAGCATTTGCAGCTCTGCTTTACGGAGTGCTCACTTCTCTTGTGCTATGGTTGACCTTCTGGATTCAAATGTCTGACAGCCTTGGTGGATCAGCGTGCACCATGTCGATCGGTCTTGTGCCAGGTTTTCCCAGGAGGTGGTGTCGATATCCAGAGACTTTAGAGAGGCTTTCAGCGTGTCTTTGTGTCGCTTATTTTGTGCCCCATGTGATCGCTTTCCTTGAGACAGTTCCCCATAGAGGAGCTGTTTGGGGATGCGGTGGTCTGGCATCCTTGCAACATGGCCTGCCCAGCATGTCTAGGCTTTCATCAACAGGGTGTGAACTGATAGCAGGCCTACTTTGGAGAGGACTTCTGTGTCTGGAACCTTGTCTTGCCACAGGATCCTCAGAAGTCTGTGTAGGCAAGTCGCGTGGAAGTGATTCAGTTGCCTAGTGTGCCTCCTGTATACAGTCCATGTCTCACTGGCATACATCAGGGTAGTTAGCACTACTGCCCAGTAGACTTTAAGCTTTGTAGCAAGGCTTATTCCACGGCGGTCCCACACGTTGGTCCACAGTCCGCTGAATGCAGAGCTTGCCTTCGCGATTCTGCTGTTGACCTCAATGTAAATCGTCACTGTGTGGGAGAGGGTACTGCCAAGGTATGTAAATTAGTCCACTGCTTGCAGCTTTTGTCCCTTCAATGTGATGGTGGGCTCTTGGTGTTCGGCTTTTGGAACTGGCTGGTGCATCACTTCGGTTTTCTTTGTGTTGATAAAGAGGCCGAAGTTGTCACATGCTGCTGCAAATTTGTCCATGCTGGCTTGCATTTCCTGCTCTGATCCAGTATGCAGGACATAGTCATAAAAAGGAACTCTCATAGCACAGTCGCCTTTATCTTGGTGACAACCTGGAGTCTTCACAGGTTGAACAGTTTCCCTTCGGTCCTGTATCTCAGGCTGACTCCCAAGGAACTGTTCTGAAAGGCATCTAACAGCATGGCTGAAAACATTATGCCGAACAGAGTCGGTGCTAGCAGGCACCCTTGCTTGATGCCGTTTGTGACGGGAAAGGCCTCTGAAGCTACTCCATCATCCAGAACACGAGCTGTCATGTCATCGTGGAACTAACGTACCATCAGGGTGAATCTGTCAGTGCACCCAAACTTCAACACGATGTGCCACAGACCTTCACAACTGACAGTATCAAAAGCCTTGGTGAGATCCACGAAGATGGTGTACAGTTCACGATTCTTCTCTTGACACTTCTCCTGGAGCTGTCAGGCTGTGGAGATCATGTCCACCGAGCCACGCTCTTTGCGGAAGCCGCACTGTGCCTCGGGTAGTAGAACCTGTTCCAGGTGGTCAATCAGGCGATTCAGCAACAATCGTGCAACGATCTTGCCTGCGGTGGAAAGCAGTGATATTCCTCTATGATTATTGCAGACTTGTCAATTTCCTTTCCTCTTGCAGAGGTGTACAATGGACACGTCTTTTAGTTCCTGAGGAATGGATCCTTGATTCCAGAAGGACTTGAACAACTGAGTAAGTTTGTTGACAATCATTACACCACCAGCCTGGGTCCTTGCCTCTGGACAGCTGGCTGATGGCCTGTAACGTTTCAGCCTCTGATGGTCGGATGTCCAGGCTGTAGTTTATATCCGCCTGGGGCATTCTGTCAATTTCCTTGTTATTGATGGAGGATGGGCAGTTCAGTAGGGATTGGAAGTGTTCAGCCCAACGCTGTAGAATCAGAGTCTTCTCAGTAATGAGAGTTGCACCATCTAAGTCCAGTAGAGGGGAGCTCCCTGAGGGCCCATACAAGGATCTGAGAGCTTCGTAGAACCGTTTGGTAGTTTCCATCAGAAATCTTCTGGATTTCATCTGCTTTGGCATTCAACCAGGAGTCCTGCATCTTGCAAAGCTTGCTCTATACGATCCTGCGAGTGTTGTTGAAGACATTTTTCTTAGCTGTTGGTGACGGGTGGTTCTGGTGAGCACGGTGAAGGCGGTGCTTTACAGCAAGTAGGGCCTTGATCTTTTCATTGTTTTCATCAAACCAATCCTGCTGTTTTCTGTGTGAGGGTCCAAGAACCTTTAGTGCAGAAAAGTGCACAATATCCCGGAAGCGTTCCCAGCCCTTCTCAGCATTTTCATCTAATTGCAGGTCTGAGAGTTGGTTGTCAAGATCAGTTTACTGACGTTGATCATTTTTCATCACAGCTTTATTTCCCTGTGGACACCTCTTTGGCTTGATCTGAAGGCTTAGTTTGGAGATAGGAGTATGTGTTCAGTCCAGCAGTCAGGACTCGGCATGGCCTAGGTTACTCTTACATCCTGTCTGTCTTTCCTCCACACGATGACATAATCAATGAGATGCCAGTTTTCGGAGCGTGGGTGCATCCAGGACATCTTTTTTGTGAGTTGGCAGGCAGAATATGGTATTGGTAATGATCAGATCATAAGCCGCTCATGTCTTCAATAGTAGTAGGCCATTGCTGTTACATTTGCCGATTCCATAGAGTAGAATCAGCCTATCGGTGCACTTCACGGATGAGAGTAGGGCATTGAGATCTTCATAAAGCTTGCCCTTAACTTCATGGGATTCATTATTGTGGGTGCGTAGGCGCTGATCAGTGTGGCTTGCTTAGGGCAGCTTGTTCACCTTTGGTACCCACTTGTCACTCAACTCTCACCTGTGACTCCTAGCAGCTGTAGCATGCACAGTAGCCACACCCCGGGCAACAGCTTTGACAGGCTGGCCAAACCAGGTTGAGGGTAGCCGTCATGTCATTGACATTCGGTGAGATAGGGACTTGTCTGTCCCGAGCATGTTAAGATAGACTCCGGCGGATTGTGCGGATGAGACCTACCAAAACAGGACCAATGGTCATGAAGGCAGTTTCTGCAAGCGATGTGGTACGCAAAGAGCACGGCAGGACACGAAAGACACCCTGGTCAACCACTGCGCCCAGCCCATCTCCAACGTCTCGACTTTTGCCCTGTCATTGGAGCAAGATGGAATCTGGGAAGAGAGAGTGAGGCTCACTATGCGGACCTCTCCCTCACTTTAATCCAATTCACGCGCAAGTCTTGACATCCTCCCAACTCCCAGTCTGCAAGTAACCAACCTGTGTCAGAGGCATGAGCATTGCCAGAGAGTACTGAGTTGCAACAAAAAGAAGAGCTGTTTCTGGGTAGGAAAGGAACAAGGGGAGAGCTGTGCCGAAACATGGAAAGGTGTGTGTACATATCCTTTACTATAAGCCCTCGTGCATACTGGACGCTCTGCTCTCTATCCTAGATGCCTTTTTCCTCCTGGCAGCAGTGCTTGGTAGAAAAAATAGTTGACACTTGTAAACACGTGTAACGCATGTAGGCACGGCATGCGCTTGGGCGTTAATTCATTTCATTGGCTAAAACATGCAAACTCTATGCAGGTAGTATCCTGATCTGGATTCAAACTAAGGACCTCAGTGCTGTAGGGCAGATGTACAAATTAATGATCAAGCACTGTGCTGCCCTAGTTCTCTAGTGTAAAACTGAATGAAGATGCTAAGGAATCATGTCCTAGTATGTTTACAAAGTACTTTCTGGCAAACATATTTAGTAGCCCGGTTCCCGTTGGTAGCAGGCCATCTCAGTCTGTATCTGGGAGAATAGAGCTTTGATTGGCAGTTTCTGTTGCCATTTACATGTGGATCCTGCCGCTGGGGGTGTGTCTGACACTTATGAAGAGTGCAGGCAAGATCAGCAAGCTTGCACATAGGCAGGAGCCATTGTTTACAACTGTGCCAACCCTGCAATTTCGGCGAAGCTAGGATCAGTTGAGGCATTTGAATACTGGAGCCTCACACTCAGTGGGCCACACACAGGAGCCCAGCAGGCGACGTGTTGGGTATTGGGCTTTAAGCTCTATCTTCTCCTGGGCCTAAGCCTAATGACTTATAATTAAACAATTCAAATGTCACAGCTTCATTATGCAGTACAATAAACCCCGTCAGATTTTCAAATATATACCTCTACCCCTAGTACAGCTGACCTTCTTCCATTCAGATGCAAACAATTTAAATCAGCCTTGTGTTCCATCAGTCCAAAATCCTTTTGTCCTATACCAAGACTTGAGTTATGCATTTATTACTTCAAGCACCTGCTCCCTTTCCTTTATTATGCATAACACAGGCTTTTTGTAGGGAACACAATCTTGCAGGTCCTTCCCTTCAACTTGCAGCCTAGTTCTCTAAATCAATTCAAAATCCTTTTATCACCAGAGGTCAGTAATGCCTAGATGTCCAGGCCAGATTTCACAGGGTCAGCATGTATTGATTAACTTAACACCACTTTTCAGAAACACCTGCTGTTTTTTTATTGTAGACTGCAAAATGTACAAAAATTAACATTTTGTAATTCATTTTAGAATTATTTTTTTAAAATACTGAATAATTACAATAATAAATAAACCTGATGGAACTAACTGCCAATGCTACTGCAGCATCAAAATGGGAGTAATCACTATATCAAAGTTGACATAGTTATAACATGAGTGAAAACCACCCTTATTGCTTACACAATCGTCACATGGGACCTGAGCTTTCAGTGACAGCCGGAATTGAGAGCTGTTCACCTTTTATAACATGGTACACCCATATTACAAATGCACTGGTACGGGTATGGTATGGGTAGGGAATGCAAATTTAAAAGTGCATTTATTATTTTATTCTAAACGGTGAACATGTCCTTTAAGGTAAAAAAAGCTTTTATGTGCAGCTTCCCCCTCCCCCCCAAATACTAACCTGCGCCCAATCTCTATCCAGCAATGTACCCAAGGGTGGCAGCACTGCTCTTTCTCTCCTTCTTTACTGGACTCAGGAGCCCCAATACACAAAGTAATACCCCTTGTAAAATAAAAACAGATGATGTTACAACCCCCCCCCTTTTTTTTCTTCCTTCCCCCCCCCTTTTTAATTTGCCCCTTTACGTCCCCCTACCCCCCTCCAATTGGGGGGTATGGACTGTGGTATTTCTTGATAAATGTTTATATATTTGTAGCAACTATTATACTGAAAAACTGTTTAACTGTGATGTACCCTTTCAGAGCATATTAGATAGTCCTGAGTCTTAATGCCTTTTGAATGTTGTCTGTATTGACTGCAGTATGGTGGGCAATTATTACAATGTGCATACTGTGTCCACATTTTCTGAGCCCTTTTGAAGAGGATGTATGTCCTTTTTTCTGCTGTAACCCTTAATCTTTGTAAAATTCATCTCCATTCTAACTGCAATAGCTTTGTACACTTACGACTCATGTTGAGGCCTAGTGCCATCGAATGAAAAAAAAAAAAAAAAGGATGATCTTACACCATGTAAATAGATACCTATCATGTCACACACTTTAAAATTGCATATGCCCCTGGAATGGTGACAAACTATGGTACTTATGAACCTCCATGGGTTAAAAGCATTTACAGGTTACCAGTTTAGACTGCATTCACACATGAGCGTTTCGTTTACAGGCAAAAAATTCGCGAAATTTTACAGCGATTTTGCCGCGATTTTGTACAGGTCAAAAGGTCACGTGTAAAAAGCAGAAAACCGCCCAAATCTGCCGGAAAAAAAAGCTCCAGAATTTGTTTGAGCTTCAGGCGTTTGGCTTCAGGCGTTTTTGAGTGGAGATGTGAACCATCTCCATAGAGAATCATTGTTTTTTTCCCCTCCGGCGTTTTGTAGCTTCAGGCTTTAAGCTACAAAATGCTCATGTGTGAACGGGCCTTAGAGTTACACAGGAGGTCTAGTGCTGGAATGACTGCTCTCACTCTGACGTTCAAGACGATATTTCACTTATTGATGCATGCAGGAACTACGCGCACGTCACATTTGTGCGAGGCCATGGTGGAATAGGGGGGCGGGGGGTAAATTACTATTTTTTTCTTTCTTTAAAAAATTATGTGTGTACCTTTAATTTTAATATAACTTTATTGTTACCCAAGGGATAAACAACATCCCGTGTGATAGAATGGGCCACGACAGGTCCTCTTTATGGAGACCCCATATATTAGACTCCATATCTCTCCTCTGCCCTCCAAAGAATCTTATCAAATTGAGATCAATTTGATCTAACGCTTTATAAGCCGCTAACAGCTTGTAAGCAAACAAACCGAAACTGGAAGTGACAAAACCCTTGTCGCTTTCAGTTTCTGATGTAACTCTTCCTAGTGCATCTGATGCAACAGGTCATAACAGTACCGGGCTTCATGATGGATGGGAGAGCCCAGTAGAGGCACTTGGATCACTTTTACATAAAAGCCCATCAGCTTATCTAAAAAATTATACCACAATCATGGCTGCAGCTATGATCATGATATCACCACTCCCATCCCAGGTCGTATATATACGCACAGCATACAGGAAGTAGTTGCAGAGAGAGTAATGGTTTCCTTTGAAAGCCTTACTCTCTAATTGAAAGTCTGTAATAAAAATAAAGGGGGGGGGAGTATAATCATCTTATAATACAACAGTGAGTGGAGTATTAATGATTTATTTGGGTTTTCAAATATTACAAGCTATAGAGATCCAGGAGATTGAGGAATTTTTAGCAGTTTGTACTGTAAATTGGCAAAGAAATAATGCTTCTCACTTATCACAGATCTGAAGCCATGCTGCTGATCTGTCATCCAGAGACTAGCAGATATGTTGGTAAATGTAGTTCCATAGCTTTAATACTTTTTTCCCTCACTGTATGTGCTTTTAGTAAATGAACCGCAATAAGTTCCAGAAGACAGCATCTAAATTCTTACTCTTTTCTCATTTAGGAACTACAGTAACATTCAAGCTATACATGTCTGAAAGTGATAGGAATCCAGGTTGACCCCTATTCCACCATAATATTCAACATAAGGATAACACGTAGTAAATTGTTCCATTCAGATAAGTAGCCCATTAATAAAATGAGAGATATCTCCAAAGCCTTGTCTCAAAATATCACCCAAACCATCCCCTTTAATGCTCCTGCTCTCTAGTCCATTTGTCACCCCCTTCCATGCTCATCTCCAGGATTATCTAGGCTAGAGCTTCTCTCTCTTTCATATGCACAGACCTCTCTATCCGTAAAAGCTGTGGAGCAATGTGTTCTCAAGGTTTACAATTGATGCAGTAAAGTCCTTCTGGTTGTGCTTGGCACTCTATTCTATCCACTTTCCCTGTATACATGCTTTGTGTTTTACAGATTATAAGGCAGCCGAGTCACTGCTAGGAGGAGGGCAAAGCATGCTATTGAAATAAAATGAAAGTAAAAGAAGTGGCAGTGCCCCACACTGCAAGGGTTAAGCGCTTATTTAGGTCTAGGGGCGCAAAATGCCATTTTACTTACTAGATCCTCTACTCCTGCAGGCTGTGAGACTGATGCCTGCAGCCTTTTTTCTTCTATGCTCCGGCAGTCACAGATCTTCTGACGTCATCAAGTCCAATGCAAAGCCCATAGACTTGCACTGGAGGTGAGGATTCCAAGGGACAGTAGAGGAAAGCACTGGCTGCCAGGGAAGCAGAGGATCAGGTTAATAAAATGGTTTTCCCAGTCCCCAAAACCTAAACAAGAATTTAAAGGAGAAGTATGGGCAAAGCTCTTTTGGTCATACTTCTCCTGAGAGTCACAGGAGTGCACTTAGTACACGTCACAGAGCTAGCCCAGGCTCTGCAGGAATTCCAACAATAATATCAGGATCCAGGCATATACCTGACCTGCAGCTGGTTCAGCCTCCCAGCACGTTACTGAGAGCCTGAGCCAGCCGCTCCCACCCCTCCACAGCCTAGCACTCCAGTGAGCGCTGGAGGGGCAGAGCAGAGAGTGGTTACTTTATTGAGTATGTTGACTCACAAATTTTACTGGGAGATTTTCACTATTTGTGCTAAATGCTGACCATGCTATGTCCATTCATATCTTTGTTAAACTGTGAATTGCAACACTCAGAAAATAAAGAATTACAAAAAAAAGCTAAATAGGTGAGTATAAATAATTGTTTCTTTTTAAACCCTGCATTTCTTGTAATCTTTGCAGTGCAGGGGCAGCCCCACGGCAAGAGAACATTCTTTCCCAGAGATAGGCTTTAAGGATGAAGACACCAGCCCAGGAACTTGCAACATATAAGAGTGTCTGTCAACTGGCTTTGGTGTTGATGGTATCAGTCTGAGAGACTTCTAAGATTATTCACAATTCATGGTTAGTGATTTGACCTACTTCAGGCATGTTTAGCATTCCCATATATTTTTATGGAAATGCAAAACCTGCTTGGAGTGAATAAAGGTCCGTTGACACAGGCACCTACATATGTCAAAAGTACCTATATTCCTATTATTACAGGTTTACGTGAACACAAATTGCTTAGGCAATCTTTAACACTTACTCAACAGTAAAATATAATGGACTGGGAATAAGTAGAATTTAAGTACATCTCTGCATTTACATGTGCATTACCCAATTTGTTTACTCGTAAGTAAAAATACTTGTTGATCTGCCACAAATCCTGTGAACTCCTACTATCATGTTTAGGCTGACAGTGCAGCCTTTGCTTGATTGTTAGCCTTGCTCAGTTCTTCACTGCTAAACTACAGAACACCTCCATCTCAAAGAAAGGAGAAGGCAAGCAGGACTGACAGCGCTGCTTGGGTCTTCACTGTGTTGTCAGCTTACTACAGGAAATGAAGGGAACTCATTGAATTTCTGGAAAGATCAACAGGTATTTTTTCTGGACTTGCAATATTTTATTAAGATGTAAAACACATGTAAATGTGTATGCATTGTAGAAATGTCAAAAATTGTTTTTTTATTTTGCGCAGACATACAATTTAAGGAATGCAGCAATAATCAAGCGCTAAGGCTTGTCCAAGGACACAGTGAGGCTTCATCATTGGAAAAAATGGTCACATTTATTTTCATAAGTAACAGTTAAAAACAATGAAAATGATAAGATCATCAATTACCAAAAAGCGTGATGTAAAAAAAGTCCCAAATGTGGGTGAAAAATGGTAGAAGTTAAATTGGGGTTAAAACAGTAACATAGAAGAAATAGGAGATGTGCTCCTATGGAGCTATTAGTGTCAACATGAGCACTAGCCCCATCACGTCAGGCACCCTGTCACGAAGTGTAAACAAAGCCGCCACTCACTGATCCTGCAGGTGGGTACCTGCCAGGGAGAGATCGGAGAGGTCACCATGCGCTGCCCAAGCGGGAAGGGAGGGTGGATTCCACCTGCCTTGCGATGCAGACCCGATGGTTGGTTGCAGAACCGAAGGTTGTTTCTCACTCTGCGGGAGGTGAGCTTCTCTCCGCTTCTCACCGCCGTGGCTGGTCCCGCTGTGATGAAGTATCTGACAGGACTTGACAAGGTGTCGAAGCACGAAACATGTCGTCACTGTGACAGGCTATTGCATTCAGTCATCACAGCAGTCAGTGCAGGTCTAAGCCAATCACAGTGCACACCCCTCCACGAGCCAACAGCCTCACTCCCGCCCACGTCATCAAAGCCGTGGCGGTGAGAAGCTCACCTCCCGCAGTGTGAGAAACAACCATCGGGTCTGCATCGCAAGGCGGGTTGAATCCACCCTCCCTTCTCGCTTGGGCGGCGCATGGTGACCTCTCCGATCTCTCCCTGACAGGTACCCACCTGCAGGATCAGTGAGTGGCGGTTTTGTTTTCACTTCGTGTCAGGGTGCCTGACGTGAGGGGGCTAGTGCTGATGTTGACACTGATAGCTCCATAGGAGCACAGCTCATAATTCTTCTATATTACTGTTTTAAACCCAATTTAACTTTTACCATTTTTCACCCACATTTGGACTTTTTTTTACATCAGGCTTTTTGGTAATTGATGATCTTATCGTTCCCATTGTTTTTAACTGTTCCTTATGAAAATAAATGTGACCATTTTTTCCAATGATGAAGCCTCACTGTGTCCTTGGACAATCCTTAGCACTTGATTATTGCTGCATTTCAGGTTCACTCCCCCAGGAGTTAATACAAAGCAGCAGGGATTATCAGAGGCAATAAAGCAACTAACTCAGTTGTCTCAGTAGAGTCTACAATTTTGCAAGGAAAGCGCCAGATTTTTATGCTATCTATACAATTTAAGTATACCACAAAGTTTATACTCAATAAATGTTAAACTCAATACCGACAGATACATCAATACATGTATTAATTAGACAACCATTTTTTACTGACACGTTTTTATGTTTAATGAGATTAGAAAACTACAGTAGTATTATGAGACAATTGCATTTTCACCACTTGGAATTTTAAAGTGTTTTAATAGAAAAAAAAATCAAGTTCCCTGTGGTCTACAGCACCTAATGTGACTGAGCTATTGTATCTCTATATGCAAGGCAAAGCAACAGGTTCACTTAACTGCCGCTCTCCCCAGCTGCTCCATCCTTCACTCTATACAGCCACCTGAAGCAAAGAGAACAAAGAGGTAGCAGAACCATGTGGCTTACTCCCTTTGCTCCCATATGACAGTGCTGGTGCCTGGTGACTGTTTGCCTAGGCACCCAGTGTTGTCACAATGGGGTGGGTAAATTCTCAGCCTTGTAGGTACTCCTTGTCATGACTTGAAGCTCAAAGTTGAGCGCCCTAGCAATTCAGCCACTTTGTAAAAAGTGCTGCCTTACTATAAATTAATCCCAATGATGTGCATGCCACCTCCTGGACCTATCCCTTTTTTTTTTTTTTTACAACTGACAGTCTTACGGAGCCCAGGGAGTACAGCTATCACTATACAGTACTCCCTAGGGTTTGAAAGGAGACATGTTGTCTTCTCACACACAGCATCTCTGCCTACCCCCTTCTCTCTGCTGTTCATTCATAAAACGCCTTGTATTTTGTGAATGGGTTACATAATACAAAAGGGCTCTGTGACTGGGCAGGAATGAGGGGAGGCAAGGGCACAGCAGATGCATGCGACTGTGCATCTACAGGAGCTGAGACCAGATGGTCCAGTGTCAGAGTGACGGAAGTATAGTGATAGCTGTACTCCTGACACCAGGGTGGATAAAAATCAATGATTTTTTTTAAAAAAATCAGATTTTTTTTTATTTAAATCGATTTTTTTGATTTTTATCAAATTTATTTTAATAAAATGCTTTTGAAGTAAAAATCTATCCAAAGATAGTTTTCTATTTAGGATACATTAATAATTTTCGAGTTAAAGTACGACTTATTTGATTTAATAATTACATAGGATTTATCTTTTGATAGAAACCTATCTAAAAATGAAGTTTTCGTAAAATAATTTTATTTAAACTATTTTTAGTTTTTTTAGCTAAATTTATTTTTTTTTAGACTAAAAAAATTTTTTTTAGTAACTAAAAATAGGTGGGACCACAGTCCTCATGTCGATAGTGATATGAAGGCAGTGAGACTGTGACCTGGTAGACCAGAGTCGAGGACATCTACGTGTCAGCGTACGTAGACGACACGGGAACGGAGGGGAGTAAGGACGGGTCA
>BLSH010027628.1:203995-218658 GCA_018402905.1 Glandirana rugosa | reverse complement strand
CTTTTTTTTTTTTTTTTGCGCATATGCCGCCCCCTGATCCCCCTCGCCATCCGCCGTCCCGTTTCCTCATCGGACAAGTCCGCTGGAGTCCCTGAGACCCCTGAAGGAATCGTGAGGGGGAGGGGGACGCTTCTTGGGGACCCGTTGTGCGGTTTCTGCACGAGGGAAAAATTTGTTAAAGACCGCCCGCAGCAGGTCCAAAAAGGCCCCTTGAGCAGATTGCTCCACTGCTGATGCTACCTGAGCAGGGTCAGCAGGGAGATCTGCCATAGCTTTTCCCAGAAAAGTGACACAGGGAGTAAAAGGGGGGCGCCCCTACACTGCCACACACCCACAGGCCACAGAGGACAGCACCCACCACCACCAGCACCCGGAGGGAGCCCAGCTATACTGCTGTCCGCTGCCCGTTTAACAGTTCAGATCTACGGAAGCTGTACCTGCATCACTGCCGTTCCATGAGAAGGGAGAAGCTGCAGACACGTGTATTCTTTGCAGAGCATGCAGTCAAAATGGCCGCCGTTAAACACTAGAGGCCAAACACATCCTTCAGGAAACGTGCAGTACCAAAAACGGCCGCTCTGAGCGCTAGAGGGAAAGTCCCATAGGCCCAATATGTCCGCGGCTATGGCAAAATGGCGACGGTCCGCCGCAAAATGGCGGCCGATCGCCGTATGGCGATTTTTTAGCGCCAAAAGCCGAAAGATTGTGGGGGTGCTGGGGGGGAGGCGGGGGTGAGGTAGGGGGTAAAAGGGAGCAATAGCATCCCACCAGTGGCTACCAGAAAGGGATGTTTTGGCGATTGGGACGTCGGGCCCCCTTCACGCCCCTAAGGAGGGGGGAAGCGGGGCGCTCCACTTACCACTCTGACGCCTCGGGTAGCCATCTGATCGCAGACTTTCCGCCCTCCACGGCGGTATGCTGCTGGCCCAAAATTGCACTGCCGAATCGCATCCGGTAAAGGGCACTAAAAAAGGGGGGTCTTAACCCCCTGGCCGCCCGCACGGAACGGGTAAGATGCGGCGGGTCCATTTGCAGCTGGACTGGCTTCGCATCATGTTGGCCAGGCCGGGGAAAGTACAGAGCTCCAGGACTCTCTATGCCCCGGCTGCCTTTTTGATAGCAGATCATCTTGATTGCAGATAACAGAAATAAAAGAAAATAAAATAGAAAATGGTCACAATTGGACCGCAGATCCCTAGAAGGGAAGCCAGGTCAACTCCTTGTGAACTAGGCATTGAAACTGAAGAGCTATACTGTGAGGGGGTTTGATGTAGGAAGAAAGGACGGCCCCCAGGGGAGGGGCCAGCTGTTTCTTTTCCCTGCCTAGTTAACTCCTAGTGGTAACGGACATAAAACCCACAAAGTCATGAAGAGCTGCGTCTGTCAGTGAACGTAAGGAGAAAATATTATTTTTTTTTTTGTAAGTCGTCGGCCCCCCCTCCGCCCCTGAAAAGGGGGGAAGGGAGGAACTCTCACTCACCACTCCCATCGGGCGCAGTGGGTAGCCACCGTTCGCAGACCTTCCACCCTTGCCTGGACGGGATGCTGCCGGCCAGAAATCACCCTACCCGAATTGCAATCCGGGATTGGGCTCAGATGGGGGTCACCCCAGGCCGCCCGCACGGAACGGGCACGATGCGGCGGTTTCCCGTACTGCGGGACTGGCTCGCATCGGTCAGCCAGGCTGGGGACAGTGCAGAGCCCGAGTGACTCTCTATGCCCCGGCCGGCTTCTTGATAGCAGATTCATTGCTTGATAGAAGTAATAAAATAAAGATAAAAGATAAAAAACAAGAAAAAAACGGTCACATTCAGGACCGCAGTCCCCTAAAGGGAAGCCAGGTCAACTCCTTGCAAACTAGACATTGAAACTGCTGAGCTATGCTATGTGGAGGGTTTATGTGGGAAGAGAGGACAGCCCCATGGGAGGGGCCAGCTGTTCTTTTCCCTGCCTAGTTAACCCCTAGTGGGTCAAGCATAAACCCCACAAGTCAATAAACAAGATTTTCAGCTTAACAAAATCCTAAACATGCAAATGAATATGTAGTATACCCACTACTTTAATGGACCGTGTCTCCTACCTTCCTAGTGTTCCAGTGCTGTAGCCTTCATCAGCATTTTCAGCATTCAACACTTCTTGTTGTTCTATCCCTTGACCCTTATATCAACATAGGTGGTTGGGGTAATGTGGGGGTCATGGAGTCTGAGGAGATTGTAGAGCCAAAACAAAGGGAAGGTAAAAGACACGAGTCGATATAGAGGTGAATTATTTTACTTCTATTGCACGGTGCTGACATTTAAGGTTTGTTACATATGGACAGGGTTGCTTTAAGGTGACTGATATTTGGGTAGAGAATTAAATCACATTTCAATTTCTTATGTTTCTAAGTACCAAGTGTTCCTGCTCTACCTGTTGCATTTCAGAATACATCTTAAAAGTATCTTTGGGTAAAACTTTTTTTAATTTCGGAAAGATTGGGGAAGGGTTAGACCCTTCGTTAAAATGTCATCATGGTCTATTTTACAAGTGACCTTTGTTGCTGAAAAAGAAAGTGAGGGGAGTCGAAAATTTTAGCATTGATACCAAAACAAAAAAAATTAGGTGCCTGGGAATTATTTGATGGTGAAACCTGTTACAGTGATAATGGTCTAAGGTCGGGTACACACTTCTCTGACATTGAAGTCGGACGACTTCCAATCAGATTTTGCCCTACGACTTCATGTCTGCCTTCCATATGACTTCAATGGATGGGATCCAACTTTGATTAGAACATACCAGGCTCTTTGAGTCTGGTATGAATCTTGAGGGGGGAACCCCACGCCAAAATTATAGAATAAAATAAAAAATGGCGTGCCCCCCACCAAGACCATACCAGACCCTTTGGTTGTGGTATGGGTTTTAAGCGGTACCCCCACGCAATAATAAAAAAAAAACGGCGTGAGGTCCCCCCCAATATCCATGCCAGACCCTTATCAGAACATCTTATCCGACGATGACATTAACCCTTCTCTTATCCGATGAGTAAGCGCCCCCTGCCCCTTCCTGAACCATAACAGGCCACACGCTCTCAACATGGGGGGTGGATGCTTTGGGGTAGGGAGGACACAGCCCCCCCACCCCAAAGCACCTTGTCCCCATGTTGATGGGGACATGGGTCTCTTCTCGACAACCCTGGGTGGTGGCTGTGGGAGTCTGTGGGCAGGGGGCTTATCGGAGTCTGAAACCCCCCTTTAACAAGGGGGACTCCAGGTCAAGTCCCCCATGTGAATGAGTATGGGGTACATTACATTGTACCCCTACTCATGCACCCAGAAAGTGTCAAAAATAAATAAAAACAGTCTTTTATTAACCGCTTCCGGACTGCCCACTGCACATTAACTGCGGCAGGGTGGCCCATCTGGGGTGCCACCGGCGACCCGCTCCCACTATGATTGGACACAGCAGGAGGAGCCAAGCAGCAGGTCCGGCAGTCACGATGGCCACCGGGACTCGCAGATCGTTCACAGGACAAGGCAAAAATGGTTAAAAATGAAGAATGTCCCCGTCACAACTCCAACATGTCTTCTTTCTCTGGTGATGTCTCCTCCTCTGATGTCTTCTTCCTCTGGTTCTTCTGCCTCCCCTACTGATGTCTTCTTCCTCCGGTTCTTCTCCCTCTGCTGCTGATGTCTTCTTCTTCTGGTTCTTCTGCTGGTTTTTCTCCCTCCGCTGATGTCTTCTCCCAACTCTAGCTCCCGCAGTTGTGCCAGCTGTGTTCTCTGCTGGTTCTTATATAGCCATGGGGCATGGCCAACCGATGACATCACCCGGAGGCCCCATCCCCTTGTGATGTCACAGCCCGAGGCATGATGGGGCGGTGACGTCACAAGGGGCAGGGTCTCCAGATGACATCACCGGTTGGCCACGCCCCATGGCTATATAAGAACTGGCACAAGAACGGAGCTGGCACAACTGCTGGAGGTAGTGTCAGGAGAAGAAAGTGGAGGGAGAAGAACCAGAGGAAGAAGACATCAGCAGCAAAGAGAGAAGAACTGGAGGAAGAAGACATCAGCAGCCGAGGAAGAAGAACCAGAGGAAGAAGACATCAGCAGCCGAGGAAGAAGAACCAGAGGAAGAAGACATCAGCAGCGGAGGGAGAAAAACCGGAGGGGGAAGAAGAACCGGAGGGAGAAGACATCACCTGAGAAAGAAGACACATTGGAACTACGATGGGGGACATTCTTCATTTTTAATAAATGATTTAGTCAAAAACCTGTGTACTGTTTTTCTTTATTTTTGACACTTTTTCGGGTAAATGAGTAGGGGTACTATGTACCCCACACTCATTTACATGGGGGGGGGACTGGGGGCCCCCTAGTAAAAGGGGGCTTCTAGATTCCGATAAGCCCCCTGACCGCAGACCCCACAACCAACTCCCAGGGCTGTCGGGAAGAGGCCCTTGGGGATAAGGTGCTTTGGGTGGGGGGCAAAGAGCCCCCCCTGCCCCAAAGCACCCATCCCTAATGCTGAGGGCATTTGGCCTGGTATGGTAAGCTGGGCTGCATGCTCAGATAAGGGTCTGGTATGGATTTTGGGGGGGGACACCACGCTGTTTTTTTAAATTTTGGCTTGGTGGTTCCCCTTAAAATCCATACCAGATACAAAAGGGATCATGCGACATGTGCTCCCAAAGTGTAAACTGGGCCTAAGAGGGGAATTTCCCACACTTTGGGAGATTTTCTCTAACTTGTCAGTTGCATCCCTGGGATAGGAAGAGAAGAGAAATGTCCCTCATGGTACACAGTCAGCAAAAAATAAACCCGACACCCTTCCCTACTCAATCCAAAACTAAAAACACAAAACAAAAGAATTTATACCTGCTAAGGTGGGTGGGAACTCACACATTCCTATGTGAACAGAAGCAAAGCTTTGAACTATAGCAGAAAAATGTTACTGTTGGAGTGTCCAAGGTATATAAGTCAGTAGCCGATTTGACTGCACTCCTCGTACAGCCAAATTATCAATTTAGAATGGAGCTCCCATTCATTTTCCTCAAAGCTTTATTTAGATATAACAGTACCCTATGGTCATATTTTAGAATGACAAGAAACCTAAGCAATGTAACCTGTCAATTTGTGGTACAAGAACATATAGATCAGGATTTGCATTAATGGCAAAAGGGATTGGGTGACTTTTATTTTCAGTCTTCAATTTATCTCTATTGAAACAGTAAACAAGAGACGCAAACTCTAAATGTTCCTACCCTTTGTCTATGGCCACTTCAGACAATAATACAAGAGGGCTGCAGTTTTGTTTTTACATGGATTGCTTCTACTATATATTTTTTTCAAAAATCTGTTTTTTTTAAGTATTTAACCCTATGTGGCATGCATTGCTGCAAATAAAATACTGCATAAAGCTAAACAGGCTTGATAAATTCAGTACATAAATAGGTAGATAGAGAAGCTAGGGAAAGCAGAGAGACAGTATTGCTAGATAGTTCAAGGGGAAAAAGGCAACAAAGACAGCTGATGTGACAAAGCCAAAGCATAACATAAGCAAATGAAATCTGCTCTGAATTAAAGCATGTTAGCTAGTAGGCTTTTCCATGAGCGATGGTGCACAACAAAACACATATTTCATGATACACTATGATTAAAGGCATAATAAAACAAAATTTAATATTTCCGTTTTGAGTAGATGATGTTGCGTTGAGTGGTCTACCAGGTCAAAATGTGTCTTGTTGATTCTTGTGGCAAGATTGCTGTACTTAAAGTCTCAACTCTGCCTGCCTCCTTCCAGCATTATGTGAAAGTCTTAAGGTGTCTACAGACATCAGAAATCACCTGTTTAAAGTCAGTTCAAAAAGTTCATATGTCTATAGGCCCTCCCTGGTGGGAACATGCATCCCCTGTCCTAGCCTTCTTGGGAGGAAAGTCCATTGACTAGCATAGATTTTTCTTGGCTGATTGTTTTGTCCTGCAACAAGCCAATGCCAGGAGTGTCACTGAGTCTAGGGTGATCCAGTCTCCTCTAAAGCCAACAAACATGCTTGAGGAATCTATTATCAAAAAAGACTGTTTAGTGGCTGGATTGTGTATGCATGGCCAGTCACCACTGAATGTCTGTAGGGATTATTATTCAGAGGTATAGGATGAATGTCCCGGGGCATGAGGTACAAAATGAGTTATCCTTCAGCCAACACGGCCACCATACATTAAAGAACTCCCCGTTTCTGCCACAGTAACGAGAATCCTTTAACAAATATTACATCAAAAAAAAAAACACGCCACCCAGCTTAAGTGGATGGACCTCTTCTAAAGACAATCAACTTCTGCATGGACCAGTTAAGAAAAAAAGCTATAGCATGATGCCTAAACACACGTCAATGACACTTGTGTGCAGCATCAACTAATTCTGCATATTTGCAATAAGGTAAAAACTATTGATACCTATGTTTGGGAAGGGAGAGGGAGTGGAACATCTGTAAGGTCCACTTACACCACTTACCAGTGAAGTCCCAGAGATAATGTTTTTAAAAACAGATGACTAAAAGCTGTTTGTAGCTACTGCAAGTTGAAAAGCAAATTTTGAATTGACGGATGCTAGTAAAAGTCATGCTTCAATTTAGTTCCCATAGGTACTTCTAAGTCTAGATTCACACCTATGCAAATGCGTTTTCCGGGTTTTTTTTCCCCCGGGTTTTTACCGTAATTCGCTGCGTTTTTCCCGCGATTTTGCCTGACTTGCGTTCATTTTTTTTTTGGGGGGGGGGATTTGTTGCTAGGCAGATTTAAACATGCAAAAGGCAAATCGCAGCAAGATCGCTGTAAAATCACGGCAAAAACCACCACTTGCGTTTCTGGCGCAGCTCCATTGAAGTCTATGGCATGCAAAACGCAAACTGCAGTGAGAAAGAAAGTCCCCAACCCTTTCCAAAAAACGCAACTCTGCAAAATGCACAGATGTGAACTACATCCATAGGAAACCATGTTAAATGGACTGTAGTGCGTTTCTGCAAACTGCAAAAGGTGGTAAAAAATGGATAGGTGTGAACCTAGACTAAGAAACCAGTGCACATGCACTTTCACTGACAATAGAAAGAGCACAATACACTTTAAGCACATCAGGTACCTGGCAAGTGCAGGATTTTTAAGGAGGCTTTATTGTTGTGAATTCATTATGCACAATACTGTCATGCAGGGCTACAAACCAGTTATGATACATTTACAAAATTGCAGTAACATAATCTGCAATTAAAATGCTGTTCTTCAAATGTTGATCCTAGAACCTGTAGAGCGAAACCACAACGTGTGAAGTTTGCACAAGCAAAAACACTCCAATGACAAGAGAGCAGGGCTTAGCATGAATATAGCTTCATAAACATTGGGTGACATTTCATATGTGCTCCTGTAGTGAAAGTATCTGTGAAAAAGATGTAAATAAAATGTAACTGCACTTTTACTTCAGTTACACTTATTATGTAATACTCCTCCTGCCAGTCCTATACTCACCTAGCTACAGTTCTGCAAGATCTCTGCTGTAAGGCCTTCTTGGTGCAGCCTGTCAAAATCTTGTCCATCAGACTGACACATGTGTGCCACAATATCCATATATTCACTCCTAAGAAGAGTTTCTTTTCTGGGCTGTGCTACAGACATGAGGCCCGAGTCCACCCAAAACTGATATTTTACCTTCTGGCAGAAGCTAACCCAGCCTTTCTCAACCTTTTCAACACCGAGGAACCCTTTAAATAATTCCCCGGTCTCGGGGAACCCCTGCTAAAAATTACAAATTTACAACTCATGATACATTAGTGTGATGGTCAATGGGAAGAATGCTTCTTACGAGTGTTGTCCCGATACCACTTTTTTAAGACCGAGTACAAGTACCGATACTTTTTTTCAAGTACTCGCCGATACCGATTACCGATACTTTTTTTAAATGTCATGTGACAGTAGTACTGATATGCAGCACTGATGGGCAATGATAGGTGGCGCTGATGAGGTGTGGACTGTCAGTAGTTTTTAATTCAATTTTTTTTTTCACTATTTTATTTTTTACAATTAATTTTTTTATTATTTTCTACAATTTATAGTTTTTTTTACAACGCTTTCTTTTTTTTGGGAGTGGACAATGCCATTGTTTTTTTATTTTATTTTTTAATTATTTTTACAATTTTACTTTAAATTTTTTTTTTTCGTTTTTTTTTTTTTATCACCCCTTTGGGGGGGGGGCTTTGGTGAGATGTCAGGGGTCTAAACAGACCCCCAACATCTCCCCTTTGAGACAGGGAGAAAGGGGCTGAGGATAGAGATTTCCCAGTCCCTTTCTCAGCTGCACTGAAGATGAATGAAGAGGAGACAGTGGCTCCTCTCCATTCATAAACTGAGACATCGTAACACACAGTTTACAATGCTCAGTTATGAATAGACAGAGTCACTGACTCTGTTCATTCAGAAAAGGAAAGAGCCGGTAAATGACAGATTTACCGGCTCTTTCCTCCGCTCTCCATCCTGAACAATCCCAGGACAAAGGGAGAACAGAGGGGATCGGAGGGGAGGGGGGGGACCGGAGGAGTACAGATCGGGACCGGAGGGGGGGGACCAGGGGAGTACAGATCGGGACCGAAGGGGGTGGAGGAGTACAGATCGGGACCGGAGGGGGGGGGGGACCAAGGGAGTACAGATCGGTATCAGGGGGGGGACCAGGGGAGTACAGATCGGGACCGGGGGGGGGGACTGGAGGAGAGCTCAGATGGGGAAAACGGGAACCGGAGGAGGAGGGGGGAACGGAGTAGCACAGAGGAGGACACAGAGGAGGATACAGGAACACTCTCCCTGTGCAGCTTTCAATAAAGCAGCTGAATGCAGCGGAGGGGAGATCGCTGATTGTAATTTTCCCCACCGCTGCACCGATCATCCCTGAGTGTCCCTGTATCCTCCCCGCTGTGTCCTCCCCTGTGCTAAGCCCCCCTCCTCCGGTCATCCTAGTGTCCAAGTATCGGATGAGGCATCGGGAGCATTTGCACGAGTACAAGTACTCGTGCAAATGCTAGGTACCGATACCGATACTGGTATCGGTATCGGGACAACCCTACTTCTTACACTTGTGGTCATTGGGAAGAATTACCCCCCTTACAGATAGCTAAAAAGATCAAATGATGTCATTGGGAATTTATCTGAGAGGTAGAAATTGACCATTGCTCAAGGATCCCCTTGCAACCTCTGGAGGAACCCTAGGGTTCCACGGAACCCTGGTTGAGAAACCCTGTGCTAATCATTAATCACCTAATAGTTGCTTATATCTCCAGGGCATTCACAGTGGAAATTTCTGTGATTGAGTTCTCCAGGTTGGGTTTTTCATTTATTTCATGGAGTGCAACAAAATTTAGGAAAACTCAATGATGAGTGGGCACAAAAGAAACTCCAAAGTGGGCAGGAACAGAACAAGAACTACAGCAGAAGACCTGCCAGATGAATGAGATATTGGAAACTAGTGTACCTCGGCCCAAGAGACTTTTGGTTAGATTTAAGTATCATCTAAAAATCCAGGAGGATTAATTAAAAACCTACCAACATCTGCCCATTATACTATGGTAAATTTGTATATGATTTCTAATATTTTTTCATTACAGTTCTCCTCTGAACACATAATATAGCATCTAGTAACAATTTTTTTTTAATTCCTTAAAATGTACCTGAAGTGCTTTGGTTTTCCCTTTTATGTGTGCATATCCTTGGTACAGGCAACACATTCTAATGTCCCTCCCACCTGTGAGCTCAGCATATTAGCTTAACCACCCCCATTTCTAATGAACACTCTCCAGATGCTTATAGTGGAGGTAACAGATGGCCTACAAAGATTTACACTACAGTGTTATTTCCCCACAGACACAAGATGATCTTCACCCAATTCAACCATGTTCAGCCAGATTAGACAACATTCTTTCAATTGTGGAAGCAGCAAATACCCCACTGGCTAATCACTTTTAGGGGGTAAGAATGACTGGACAGATTTGAAAACTTTTTATGATCACTAGAAAATAAAAACCTAGTACCTGAATGTGTCTGCCTGTGTTCCATCTGTCTCCATTCACATAAAGTGTATATATACATGGTCGTTCAAGACGCAACTTGAACCCCCATCTCCATCAGCCTCACTCTTAGCTAGCAGGACTGCAATCACTTGGCTGCAATCAAGCTAAGATGCTTCCTGACACATGGTGTAACTAATGCCCTTCCCCCTCCCATTTCCAGCTCTTCCCCTGGAGTATCCCCCCACCCTTTATTTTTTTATTAATGATATACATACCTTTGTCCATGAGTCTTTGGTCTGATTGTACAACATATTCTTCTTCCTCATCTTCCTCCACAGGTGGGGGCATCTTGCAGAGACGTTACCTGGTTCCACTCTCTTCAATATTCTCCAGTGAACCGAGGCCAGCGCAAATACTCAGCTCCAGGGGGCAGGTTCATAATAGCCTAGACTCACTTAAAGCAGGTTGAAAGACACTGGCCATCATTTAACCTGGAAGACCGGTGGATCTTGAGGCAAAGTAGTACTTCAGCAGACAGCTCAAGGTGGAAGAAGGGTTTGACTTGTCCCGAAAAATGAAATGTTAAAAAAAAAAATTTCAAAAGACAGTACTCACCTTTGTTGTTCCTTTCCTCCCAAATCTTGTTGTGTCCAACTTATTTCTTTTAAAGTGTGTGCTACTGTGCATTAAAGGAAACTTGTCATGGGAGAAACACAGAGGCTACCATCACTGATCTTGCTCTCTGAAAATACTGTTTGGCTGTCTGTCAATATTTTGAGTAACAGACCAGAACCATATATGCCAATGAGGCCTTCTACCTTTACTCTGACTTGCTTGATCTGAATATTTTTTCCTAGCTCAATAACTAAGAATCTAACCAAGAAATTCTGATTTCCTGGTCGATAACTCAGTATTATGGCCAAGCAAGTAATACTTTTTAAAAGGTAGTTGGGAACGGCAGCCCCATATTTCTCTCTCGACAAAAATACCTTAATACAGTATTATTTTTGTCCTATTCTTTTTCAAAAACTTATTTAAACCACTTTGAAGACCTACAGTCTTAACCGCATTGTATTAAACATGGTCCCACAATACTGATAAAGAGGAGGACAAGAACGCTATGTAGCGTGAACCAATTTCCTTTTACATAGTTTTCCCATTTGCAAATGCTCCTGACACAGACCTACTATAATAAATACTGACCATAATGCTTCCCAATAGCATCACTCTTTCCTGTTGAATACTTAGGCTGTATCCGTATATTTAACCAACCACCAAACCAAGGCAACAGATATTAATGTTACTGCCTGAAGACGGAATAGAAGCACATCTAAGAACCAAATTATTTTACCTTGTGAAATCTCTATAATTTTTTGCAATGGGTAAAAATAAAAAGGATATTTCACAATAAAAATGGATAATTAAAACTTAAAAAACATATGTAAGAATCACGCAAGCTTTTTACGTGTGAAATCACAAAAAATGTGGCTCATGCACTTGAATGATCTGAAGACTTTTACTTGGTCCCTTTCACCCCTGAGTTTGGTAGCAGCAGTGAGCAACAGGTTTTCAACTCTTAGCAGATCAATAACCCTTTTAAAACAGATCTGCTAAGTATCAGCACACCGTGGCCCCACTTTGCTGGTCAGAGGCTAAACTCCAAAACGTATGTTTCTCTCGGGGTGAAGGAGTTTTATGAGATTAGGATGGCCGTTCAAATATGGAAATACAGATAAAAAAAATCTGTTTAGAAAAATAAAATTGGAATGGATGGGAAAAAAAAGTAAATCTGAGATGAGGCCACACTGTAGAACCATCAAAAAGGTACCTGAAATGGCTGCTGCTGTGATGAAAAAGCAGCAGAAACATTAGGAGGAAGCTGGGTTGCTATAGCAACAGGAGTACCAGTCTGCCCATCTTTTCCTGTCACAATCTTTACCTGAGAGGAAATATGTCAAGAACAGGGAAAATCATTTGTGTTTGGAATTTTTTTTTCACCCATATTTATATGGATTCAGATATGTAAGCATACAATATTGCGTTTTGTTGCAATGTGCAAAGAAAATTTTTGTTTTTAAGACTGAATGAATTTTTGAGGTCGGGAAGAATTGTAATACGGTAATTTGATACCAAGGTGGTTTGCCTTAAGTTGTACACAGAGCAATAATTGATACCAGTTTGTCTGTTCCCATTGAAGCTGGAATCAAGAGTCACTGGTTAGTCATTGCTCCACCTCTAAAAGAAGGCAAAGTGGCATGACAGACAGGTGTCACTGAAGAGAGCCCAAACACTGAAGAAGCAATGGAAGCTGGAGCATATAGTTGGTTACACAACCCTTGGAGAAAGGGAGGACTTCTGGGGATGGTTGAGAAGCACTGCAATAGCAAGAAGTGGGTAAACAATAGAAAAAAGAGAGAACAAAAAGGAAGACAACAAAGAAATAAAGCAGAAATATATAGGTTTATTCTGTTGTTTAAACTGTGACTGCACTTCACTAATCTATAGGTAATATAGGGGATATATGCATAAATATAAATCACTAGTTCTTTATATGTATTACTGCACTTTTATTCTTGTATAAATTGTCAGTAAAAAATGTTTTGGTGCCCACAGCACGAGTACGTGACAGGGAAGTAACACTGAGAAGACCAACTGCTTGCTCTAAACCATGACATTCCATAAACACAATCAATGATCAAAATATATGCAAGAGAACATACTATTAATCCAAACTCTTATACAAATAAGGGTTTTTTCAGGAAGAGGAAAAGTCCCTAAAGTAAAACTCCACACAAAACATCTTATATCTTCATCATGGATAGGGTAACGAAAGGATAGAAGCTTTAAGGGAGATTTAGGACACTTTCACATGGGCGATCCAATCAGTTCGACCTCCAGTCTCTTCTATGGAGTAGCGGATGACAGCGGACACATGTCTGATCCTGTCCACCAAAAACCGACAGATGGTAGTCCTGTTCCCCATCCGTCTGGTGGATTGGATTGCATAGCATTGGATGGAAATGGACAGGCGAAAAGGAGAGGGGGACTGTGTCCGTGTCCTCTGCATAGTGGAGAGGACACATACCTGTCATCTGCCTGCTCAGCAGGGATCAGCGGAGAGATCCCCACTGAGCGAGCGGAATCCACTTCACGAAGGCACCCATGTGAAAGGGGCCATACTAAAACTGGTGTGCACAGAATCCGATGCAGCTGTGCATAATAACCAGCCCCTAACTTCAGCTTGTTCAATTAAGTTTTGACAATAAAACCTAGAAGGTGATTGGGTACTATGCACAGCTTCACCAGATGCTGTGTGCTCCAGTTTTGGTAAATCTCCCCCTTTGTCAAGTTTTTACTCTCACTTCTTGTGTGGTCAGCAGAACTGATGTGAGGGCAAATCTAGCCGAAGGGAACACAGACAGGAATACCCTGACAGTGGTTATTACCTAACTGGGTCATTGCCATCTGTATTGCCACTAGAGAACTTTTATTCACTTCCCTTTCGGGTGACCACACAGGAAGTGAAGAGAAATTTCCCCACTTAGGGCACAGGCAGCAATAAAAAAATGAACCCTTCCGTACTCTATGCAAATAGTACATTCTGATATACCGAACATGCAAAGTATCAAAACATGCATTAACCCTTAGCAACCAATTCTCAGCTTTTTTTGTTCTGACTTCAGAAAGATGATTGGTTGGCATTGGTTACCATACAACACTGATTGGTTGGTACTGGTTACCATACATCACTGATTGGTTGGTACAGGTTACAATACATCACTGCTCAATGCATGTTATTAACGAAAAGCCTTACAAATCAGAGTTTACACTCTATGTAACTATACTGTGTTTTAACAGCACCTATTTTGAAAAACCAACAAACACATAGGCTGCAGTTGTTGACCTCTCCTAAAATTGCTAAATTCATGGTTATCATGCCGATCCAATTACTTTAATATATTTACAGAGTACATCAATAAACAGTAACACATTCAATTGGGAGTTGTAACTTGCTCCATGCTTCTCACGGTTTTGAAGCCACAAACAGCTAAATAGGAATAGCAGAATGTCCCCCATAATGGCAGATAATTAGATATATTGGAAATATATTTTCATGTGCAATGCGGAGCTTCCTGTCCTACATGTTTGTCTTGGTAGGAAGTAACCACGACATTGCCATCAAATGTTTGACAGGGTCATAATACATATTGCTGCTATTGCCTATTGCTGTTTATAAAAGTATTGGTAGTCATGCAACTCATGACCAGCTCTGGGATTTTTTTCCCTATAAAAACGTTTAACCAAGCAGTACTCACCACCTATCTTGTATATTTGTACATTGTATTAACATGGTCATTGTATTCAATTGAAAATGTTTATTACCTGTTATTGATGCTAAATTGTGTACTACTATAGATAAATCTGAGCTCTAAAATGAAAAACAGTTTCCAAGAGATACAGGATAGATAATGCTTGCCATTTACAAAGTTTATTATTACACACCTTCATATGAGTAAGCAATCTGTCAATTTAAAATCATCGGCACCCTTCACTTGTATAAATTGTATTGGAGATGGGGTACAGACTTCATGACAGAAGGCATTACATTAGAAGGGAATTTAATAAGCAAATGTTTATATGTTCT
>BLSH010027628.1:184978-203026 GCA_018402905.1 Glandirana rugosa | reverse complement strand
CCCAAGCTAGCTCCAGCTGTAGCAGCTCTAACACCTTGTAATGCTTGGATTGGCACAGCGCTGGGCTGTGTAGGGCTTTGTGTTTGGACTTGTTGAGACATTGGGGAAGTGACCTGAATATAGGAAGGAGATCCATGTTCAAACCTCCTTGTCTGGGAACTGAACTGGAATCCAGGAGAGGCTGGATTAGGAATAGGCAGTGGGGTCAGTGTTATCTGTTGATTTCCTGCAACCACTGGTCCTACATTTTGAAGTGTAATATTCACATTCTGACCAGCAACTGGATTACGGCTCATTATCAGTTGTTGTATCTGGTAACTGGGCGACTGGGGTCCAGGTGAACTGACCGCTGGTGCAAATGATGGAGCAGGTGCAGGAGACTGTGGCAAATTTGTCTGTATGGATGTTTCCTCTCCCTCATTGCCAGTGAACGATCTGGACCTTTGAAGCTGGCGTGGAGTGTTTGAGGGACCATTCCCATGATGCATTGTTGTCCTTTGCTTTTAGTCGAAATGGAATAAACCTGTTTAAATTAAAAATAAAAACAAAAACTTATACACAACAGTTACATTATATTTGCCTTTTTTGTCTAAGGATAAAAACTGTCATAAGAATAAAAAAGCTGCCATTAAAGTGGTTGTCAAGTCATGACAACCACTTTCACCTACAGGTAAGCCTATAATAAGGCTTACCTGTAGGTACCCTGCATATCTCCCAAACCTGTACGGTTTAGGAGATATACAGTGTAAATGCATGTGCCGACGCCATTGAGCATTCATTCATTCATTCATTGCAATAGTGAAAAAAAAATAATGGTTTAGCTAATGGAATAGAGATTTTATTTATCAAAAATCCCAAAATACTGTATTTTTATCTCCCATCCATATCCAGTCCATAAATACTTACATAATCCACTTGGACAACCCATTATTTCTGGTAATTATTCTTATACATCCAACCTTTTGTATTACATTGATTATCATCTACAACGATTTGTAAGTCATCTCTTATATCTCAAGTACACTTCAGACCTACACTACTTTTGTTTTTTTATTGTAATTCCTTTATTTTCCAAAGAAAAAATTTGAAGGATACATGCAGCTGGAAAGCCATCATCAAATACAGAATCATGGAGACAAGGTGTATATCAGAATAAGGCAACATTATACATAGTAATAGAGGGTACAGTGTTCTTATTCTTATATCTTGAAAAACCTAGAACAACATGTAAGTGCACTCCATGGTCTGTAACCATAGCCCGCCGCAAAGGCGAGCAGCGTTGAGCACCCAGGTGCCTAGCTGAAAGCTGCACGTCCTACTGGTCCTCCCACTCCGACCGCCCCATCAACCGCTCTGAACCGAAAAAAAAAAACAAAAAACTTATTATGAAATGACCCCAGAGTTGATTAACGTCCAGGGGGAGGCAGAGAGACCTGGCCCCAGCGGCCGAGAGACCCGGAGGAAGACCGCCAGATACCCCCCACCGCAGCCAGGACCCCACCCACCTCCAGGACCAGCCGCCGCGGAGCGGGAGGGTGAAATAAGGCCAGGTTATCACCAGGAAACTCAACTTTTTGAATTATGAAACTACAGAACAGAGTGGAAGTATAATATAGCAGACAGATAGACAAAAAGTAAAAAGGATATAGTGGGAATTGCGTGTCGCCCACCTAGGCCCCCTCGGTGTCACGCCGATCCAGTGGTTCAGCGCGGCATTCCGCCAGATAGGCGTCTGTATAGACAAAGTACTGCCAAGGCCGCCAGGTCTCCCGAAAGGCCTCCTCCCTGTCGTTCAGGGTGGCAGTCAGGTCTTCCATATTTCTCAGGTCATTAACCTTCAAGAACCAAAGTGCCAGAGAGGGAGGGAGCTCCGACTTCCAACAGAGAGGGATACATGCCTTAGCCGCATTCAGCAGCTGCAATGTTAAGGAAGTTTTGTACTTCTTGATGGGACAGTCTGTCAAGTGTAATATACACGCCAGTGGCTTGTCTTCCACATCAACACCAGTCAGGTTTTTTATGGTGCGGGTCACCCCCTTCCAAAAGGGACGCAGTTTTGGACAGTCCCAAAAGATGTGGAGCATTGTGCCTTCCCCCCTTCCACATCTCCAGCACCACTCCGAAGTCCGAGGGAAGAACTGATGCAGAACCATTGGCAGTCTGTACCATCGTGTAAGAATTTTATAACAGGATTCTTGAATCTTGAAGCTATGGAGGATTTATGGGCAAAGTGCAGTATTTTCTCTCTCTCTGCAGCAGTCAACTGAACACCCAGATCCTTTTCCCATTGAAGAAGGAATGGTGGCTGAAAATCGGCTCGGGCTGAGTCAACAAGGTATATAGTAAGGAGAGGTCGTGGCAAACGGGCTCCCCGGAGCGGCATATCGCCTCCAGTGTAGTCAACTATCTGGAGCCTCCCGGGGTCCTCTGGGACCTCCACAAGAAAGGGAACCATCAGAAAGGGAACCATCAGTTTTGAGGAAGTCCGAGACATAAGTACGGTTTACTGCCCTCAGCCGCTGGAAAGCCGGATTGTGAAGGCCCGGTTCAAAATCTGGGTTGTCCAAGACCGGGATCATAGAAACCTACACTACTTAACTTGAAAACTGTACATTGGTCCACCGATTACCATTGGTTAAAGTGATACTAAACACACACTGTTTTATTTACATTGTCTCTTCTATCTCTGCATATGGATGATGGCACGGTAATTATTTAAAAAAAAAAAACTTTTTTCTAACCGATATACAGGTGTCACATGACTCAGCTCTTTCTCAGCCTGTCTGCAGGGAAACATAAGCAGGAGGGGCCTCTAGTCCTCTATGCTGTTTATTTTGTGTTCTTTATGCCGCCAATCATAGCCCCTGCGTTGGCAGACTAGGTGCTTTTGGTACTACTGTATGTTTAACCACTTCCCGCCCGGCGCATAGACAAATGACGTCCGGGCGGGTGGCTCATTATCCTGACTGGACGTCTATTGACGTCCTCAGGATAATCCGCGATCGGTGGTTCCGTGGGTCAGTCTGACCCACCGCATTACCGACCGAGGTAAAAGGCTTCGATCCGAAGCCTTTTACCATGTGATCAGCCGTGACCAATCACGGCTGATCACAGTGTAAATAGGAAGAGCCGTTTATCGGCTTTTCCTCTGCTCAGGTCTGCAGACCTGAGCAGCGGAGAGCCGATCGGCTGCTCTCCTGACAGGGGGGGCTGCGCTGAACGTTTATCAGTGCAGCCACCCTCAGGATCACCCCCACTGGACCACCAGGGAGCCGGATCAGGACCACCAGGGAGCCCACCCCCGGACATCACAAGGAGGCCGCCCAGGACCACCAGGGAAGGATCACAGAGGCCGCCCACGACCACCAGGGAGCCCCCACTAGACCACCAGGTAAGGGCAATATTATGCACTGTAGAGATGGCACTGTGCCCATGTATGATGCCTGCCAGTGCCATCCCTAACAGTGCTTGTTGCACCAGTGCCCACCACTGCCACCTATAAGTGCCCACCTGTGCCACCTATCAGTGACCACCTGTGCCACCTAAAAGTGCCCACCTGTGCCACCTAAAAGTGCCACCTATCAGTGCCCATCAGTGCCCAGTGCCACTTATCAGTGCCGCCTGTGAGTGTCCATCAGTGGCGTATATCAGTGCCACGTATCAGTGCCCGTCAGTGTTGCTTGTCAGTGCCGCCCATCAGTGCTGCATATGTG
Source organism: Glandirana rugosa (assembly GCA_018402905.1). Lineage (NCBI taxonomy): Eukaryota > Metazoa > Chordata > Amphibia > Anura > Ranidae > Glandirana > Glandirana rugosa. The sequence goes on along the minus strand of BLSH010027628.1, from coordinate 199,313 downwards.
CCCCATCATCAGTGCAACCTTATCAGTGCCACCTCATCAGTGCCACCTCATCAGTGCCAATCTGTACTGCCTCATCAGTGCCCATCAGTGTAGCCTCATCGGTGCCCATCAGTGTAGCCACATCAGTGCCCATCAGTGTAGCCACATCAGTGCCCGTCAGTGAAGGAGAAAATGTACTTTTATGCAAACTTTTGTGACAGAAACAAAGAAAAATTTTTTTTTTTTTTTTTTTTAATTTTCTGTCTTTTTTTTTTATAGTGCAAAAAATAAAAACCGCAGGGGTGATCAAATACCACCAAAAGAAAGCTCTATTTGTGAGAACAAGATGATAAAAACTTTGTTTGGGTACAGCATCGCACGACCGCGCAATTCTCATTCAAATCGCAACAGCACTGAAAGCTGAAAATTGGTCTGGGCAGGAAGTGTTCTAAGTGCATGGTATTGAAGTGGTTAAAGATATACCAGCAATAAAAAAAAACTAATTGAACCAGAAAGTAGAACTATAGGCAAAACTTTTTTTCCCATTTTGGATAGAGTAATGGAGGGTTATAAGCCTTGTAAGGTTTCACACAAAAGTGAGAGGAAATCCCTGCAAATTAAGGGAATCTCTTGGGGACCCTCAGGTCACCAGAACTAGTGTCTCCATTGGAATATTTACCCTCTATTAGTTTTCTGCAGACAACACAAAATAGGGATGGGATTTCCTTTTACTTTCACTTTCAATAATAATTGTAAACTGGACAAATAGAGAGGGTGAATCTCCCTAACGGAGACACAGAAAGCAGTAAAAACTGACAGGGGTTCAAATCCTTCTCCCCTCTATCCAAAACCAAAAGAAAAAAAGTTTTGCCTTTAGTTATACTTTACAGAGGAAGTAAACCCAGACTGGGTTTACTGCCTCTACATTCCCCTGCACAGTAGTTGCATAATGGACTACTATGCATCGCATAGTAGCCCATTATGTGCAACTTACCTGCAAACGAAGCCTGCGAAGTCCAGTGCTGTCTCCTTTGCTGGCAGCGTCCATCTTCTGTCCCTCTTCCTCCCGGGGCTGCGATCTCCGGCTCTGTGACTGGCTGGAGTCGCGTGACATCACTCCCGCACATGCGCGGGAGCCACCAGTCACGGCACAATCACAGTGAAGAAATGGCACGGAGGCCGTTTCTTCACTGTGCATGTGCCGAAATGACGTCGGCAATGCGAGTACACTGCATATCTCCTGAACCGTGCAGGTTTGGGAGATATGCAGGGTACCGACAGGTAAGCCTTATTATAGGCTTACCTGTAGGCTAAAGTGGTTGTCACGAGTTGACAACCACTTTAAAGTTCCACTTAAAATGTACCCATTAGCATCACCAGCTAACTTACTACTCTTTCCGTGAGAACCAGCCCTGACTGTTGTTGTAACATCCTCTGCCTGCATGTAACATCTGGAGTTCCCATATATTTTTGGTTATGGAGATCTGATTGGTTTTATTGGATTTGGAGTCACAGGTTCTATCGTATACACAGATCTCCCTCTCTCTCTTCACTTTCCCTTTGCAAGAATTTTTAGATTAATCTGTTTAGGAGTATCATTGAGTTCATTTAATATTCTGCTATTTCACTATTTTAATATAAATTATATTTCTTATTGAACAGGATTAGCTTTATGTCAACCCCATTTTTAGTAATAGCAGTCTTTTATTAGTCTGTGTTTGCCTCATGGCAACAAGTGGAAACATTTATATCCTTTTGATCAGATTGCATCGAGTCACACACCATCTGAGGCATCTTTGGTTACTTTTTGTTACACTGTGATCTTTGTGATTGTTCAGCTGTGCCTGGGCTCAGACATCTCTCCCTAACCACAAGTAACCACTTTGTGTCTGGCTACATGGGAACAGCGGTAGCCACTGTCAGTTTATAAGAGCTGAGCGGCTACTGCTATTTGTATTCCCCAGTCATTCCAGCTGCAGGAATCCACTGATTCTTGCAGCTGGAATCTAGTGGCTGCATATAAACGACCAAGAAAAGAGGCCTTATCTTGTGTCTCTCACAGAAGACAGCCGCATCTTTGAAAGACCAGAATTTGTGTATACATAAAGTTTAATTATTTGTTTACTATGAAATGTGGCTTTCTTTTGATTCCTATTTTTATATAGTCGCAATGTATTGCACTGGTTTTGACGACATGTGTTGTTTTGTAATAAGTTTGTCTTCTTTATCAGAATTTTATGTGTGTTCTTTTAAACTTTTCCTCCACCATTGATGAAGGAGGATGGTGTGGCCGAAGAAACTCATTGGTGGTGGTCCTTTGCCCTGCTTGTTGTCACCAGATGGGAAAGTAAAGACTTTGGATGCCTTAAGATGTTTTATTTGACATTCTTTTTCACCTATTACACGTATTATTGCAGTCACTGTCCTTACTGGTGAGAGCCACCCTCTCATGTAATTTGTATATACTTTATTATATATGATTTTATGTTTGTATTTTAGATATCAATGTGTTGTTTGTCCCCTGAAGACTTTTGAGTTGATACGACTCAGGACCTTTGCTTAATACAAACAATGATTGTAAATGTCATATGACTACAAAAATTGTGGTCTGTTTTTAACCAAATGTTGTATTATTTGATATACTTTTGTTTTTATTGTTTTGTAATAATAAAATTAAAGGATTTTTATAAATGTGTTGTTTTTGGTGCCTCAAAAATCTCATCCAATATTCTTAAAAATCTATTAGCCACCCTCTCTATTTGTCCTGGTGATCATTAACAGGACTGAATGTGAGGGAAAATCTAAATGTCACTAAACCAATACAGTGCCTTGAAAAAATATTTATACCCCTTGAAGTTTTCCACATTTTGTCATGTTACAACCAACAACATAAATGTATTTTATTGGGATTTTATGCGATAGACCAACGTAAAGTGGCACATAATTGTGAATTGGAAGGAAAATGATGAATGTTTTTTAATTTTTTTTCCAATAAATATCTGAAAAGTGTGGCGTGCTTTTGTATTCAACCTTTAGCCCTGGTTCACACCAGTGCGCTCAGCAATTTTGCATATGATTCGCACAGCACTGCAGTGCAAATCATATGCGATGTCCGTGCGATGTGATTTCAGCCCAACAGATTGTATGGCTGATATCGCATCGCCTTCAGACCAAACAAGCACACAACCCTTTTTTCAGGCTGCAGCAGAATTGGATCGCATGGCTGTTCATACCCATGCGTCCGATTCCTGTACGAGTGTGCAGTTCACACTACAATATGCGAGCTGGAAAGAGCATGTGGTTAACAATGTATTGACACCTCCCTTCAGCTCGCATAGGGCAGAGTGAACTGCCATGCGAGTCGGGTGCAATGCGGGAAACCGCAGTGGATTCTCAGGGTTCCCGCATCGCACCTATGTGAACCGGAGCTGAGTCTGATACCCCTAACTAAAACCAACTGGAACCAATTGCCTTCAGAAGTCACCTAATTGGTATATAGAGTCCACCTGTGTGTAATTTTTTACCCCAGCATTTCATATTCCTGATCTGTGCCTGCTGTACCATGTACTTGTATGAAAAAGTATCCTCTGTGTTCTCTTGTATTACTTCCTTTGTGTGAATTCCCTGGTGATTCTTCCAGTCCCTCTGCTTCCCTACTAAAAACTGAAAACATTAAGCGGGAGAGCACACCATGGTCAGTTCTCAAGCTATGTTGGAAACTCAGCCTCCTCTCCTTCAACGATCTGGTCTGCTTATGCAGCTGAGAACAGAGGGAATGTGATCTCTCAAAAAAGGGAAAAAAGTATTTATAATGTTTTTTTTAATATCTATAAACAAATGTTTTGCCTTTCATTTCAATTTTAAACTGAATGGGTTGTTTTACAAAGTGATCATTTACAAACACTTTAATCTCAGTATAAATACAGCTGTTCTGAACCCCAAGGAACACACCAGACAGGTCAGGGATAAAGTTGTGGAGAAGTTTAAAGCAGGGTTAGGTTATTAAAAAATATCCCAAGCTTTGAACATCTCACGGAGCACTGTTCAATCCATCATCCGAAAATGGAAATAGTATGGCACAACTGCAAACCTACCAAGACATGGCCATCCACCTAAACTGACAGGCCGGGCAAGGAGAGAATTAATCAGAGAAGCAGCCTAGAGGCCCATTGTATCTCTGGAGGAGCTGCAGAGATCGACAGTTCAGGTGGGAGAATCTGTACTCCGGACAACTATTAGTGGTGCACTCCACAAATCTGGACTTCATGGAAGAGTGGTAAGAAGAAAGCCATTGTTGAAAGAAAGTCATAAGAAGTCCTATTTTCAGTTTGTGAGAAGCCATGTGGGGGACACAGCAAGCATGTGGAAGAAGGTGCTCTGGTCAGATGAGACCAAAATTGAACTTTCTGTCCTAAAAGCAAAATGCTATGTGTGGCGTAAAACTAACACTGCACATTACCCTAAACATACCATCCCCACTGTGAAATATGGTGGCAGCATTATGTTGTGGGGATGCTTTTCTTTAGCATTGACAGGGAAGCTGGTCAGAGTTGATGGGAAGATGGATGGAGCCAAATACAGGGGAATCTTAAAAGAAAACCTGCTAAAATCTGCAAGAGACTTGAGACTGGGGCGGAGGTTCATCTTCCAGCAGGACAACGACCCTATACATACAGCCAGAGCTACAATGGAATGGTTTAGATCAAAGCATATTCATCTGTTAGAATGGCCCAGTCAAAGTTCAGACCTAAATCCAATTGAGAATCTGTGGCAAGACTTGAAGATTGCAGTTCACAGACGCTCTACATCCAATCTGACAGAGCTTGAGATATTTTGCAAAGAAGAATGGGCAAAAATGTCACTCTCTAGATGTGCAGAGCTGGTAGAGACATCCCCAAAAGACTTGCAGCTGTAATTGCAGCGAAAGGTGGTTCTTCAAAGTATTGACTCATGGGGGCTGAATACAAATGCACGCCACACTTTTCACATATTTATTTGTAAAAAATTTGGAAACCATTTATCATTTTCCTTCCACTTTACAATTATGTGCCACTTTGTGTTGGTCTATCAGATAAAAGCCCAATAAAATACATTTACGTCTTTGGTTGTAACATGACAAAATGTGGAAATGGTCAAGGGGTATGAATACTTTTTCAGTGCACTGTACATGTGATTTTTTTTTCGTTTTTTTATTTCTAATAAATTTGCAAAGTTTTCAAACAAGCTTTTTTCACGTCATTATGGTGAATTAAGAAAATAATGAATTTAATCAATTTTGGAACAAGGCAGTGAAAAGCTGTGAATACTTTCCGGATGCACTGTAGAGGTGACACATGACAGCTCTCCATTGCTGACAAGAACAGATATTTTTGTCACTAATCAAACATGTAGACACTCTATAGAATTCTGTCGCATCTCTGCACAAAGAATGTCGGTGCTTGTGATGGATTTATGTACAAAACAAAAGACAAAACTTTTTTTTATTTTGGATAGAGTAACGGAGGGTTATAACACCTATCAGGTTCCTTTTTGTTTGCCATCTGTGTCCCATTGGGGAGATTACTCTTCACTTCCTGCCCCATAGAAAAACAGGAAGTGAAAGGAAATCCCTTCAAAGCGAGGGATTCCCTGTTTGTTAGCAGTCATCAGAACTAGTGAACCCCTTTTGAAGATTTCCTCTCTGTTCCTGATTTGGTGACAACCCAAAATTTGGGATTTTCTTTCAGGACAGGACAGTTAGAGAAGGCGAATCCCACTAACAGGGACACAGACAGCAATAAAAACCCAACAGGTGTTCTAATCCCTCTTTGTTGTATGGAAGTCAGAGCTGAGGTCAGAGTCTCCATACTTGGCACTCTATCCTCCGTGCAGTTCTGTAGCACTGAGCTCCCTGCCCAGCAGCTGCACTTGTCACACACACAGGCCAAGCAGTTAAGGATCTTTGCTTTCGCTGCCATTGACGTATGCATAGCTCAGCAGCAGCAGGGAATTTTTTACACATTTTCATCTGCTGTAGCATTTGTATAAGTCTAAGAAGCCAGTACAGCTGCCCAATTGCTTCCATGCACCCTTGGTACATTCACCCTCTCCACACAGGCCCCCTGCCACGTTACACAGGCTCTGCTGTCCCACCTGCGGGCTCAGGACTGGCATAGCAGGTATCACATAGTAGAGGAGAGGGGGACCAGAAAAAGTCCATTTGCTGATCTCCCCTACCAAGTAAGAACCTGGAAGCAATGTGTATTACATCACATTGGGGTAGCTTATGGGGTTTGATCTGTGCTCCATTAGCTTCAGTAGAGGACTGGCAAGACATCAGGGGTCTAAAATACCCCTGATGTCTCATTAAGGAGAACCTATCACAATCAAATAGTATCACATAGGGTCCCCTTTAGCAAAAAAAAAAAAAACACCCAAGCACTTAACCCCCCAAATCAACCCCCAACCGTTGGATTTTGCCAGACACCATGGCAGGACTGGTTCCGGCCCGGAGTTACTGGTCCGCCCAAACTGCTCTCCAGATGGATATAAAGACCAGGAAGAGATCTCACAGGAGCTCACCCTGGGTCTCAGTGTGCTAAAACTGAGAGAGCCAAGAGCTGTATTTTGGTCGCTCTAAAGACTGCAAAGAAGTAAAGGTTTGCCTTTGTTTGTTTAGAGGTGTCAGGGACAAGCCCTGACATTGTATAGAGAGGCCTCCTGCTTTGTATTAGTTTAGTGCCAGACAGCAAGGTTTTGTTTACTGTTTTGTTTGTTTTTATGATTTGCAACCTTTTCTAAATAAAGCTGTCAACTTGCCAGACTTTTAAGAAAGTTGGTCTTCCCGCGAAAGGTGATCCACAAACGCTAATCTCCCACAACATATAAACAAAAACACATAATTTAAGTTGGGGTTGTACATGTACAAACATGTTGATTACACTACACATTACATATAACTGCACAAGCTGGAGGGAGAGCAATAATTTGACCAAAGTTGAATAATGCCCTTGCTATAAGTGTATGCCAGTTACGCATCTCCTGAAGCCTGACTAAAATACTTCTAGGATGTTGCTGGGAGAAGCCCAGTGTCACTGCTCACCTCCACCATCACAAGAACAAGCTCTTTCTCTAATTCAAACCCCCTCACATGCGCTTTCTATCCTCTGATGCAGTAGCTTTGATATCAATGTTTGAGAGCTCACTCCTGTGGAGGTGAATAGTTACAGCTATGGGGGAATGGGAGGAGGAAATGCAATATTTACAAAAGAATGGGAGAATTATATACTATTTTATACAAATAATTATGAGAAATGTTTGGTAATGTGGTCTCTGTGGAGGTCTCTTTGTGCAACTTCTAAGTTAAGGGGTATAAAGAGGAAAGGATCACTGCTACTCCCGACCAGCGCAGGTGTACAAACGCTAAGGAGTGGCCTCAGCCCACGCTGTTCAGTGTGTGTGGTATGGTGGAGACATGTAGGCTGAGGCCCTTTCTTATCGTTTTTTCACCTGCGGTTGTTGGGAGTAGTGGTGATCCTTTCCTCTTTACATTTACCAAGACAAGGTATAAGGACAAGCCTGCACCCCTTGTTCTGGGACACAGCGGCGCCAAAAGCTATAGAATAGTTCCCAAGTTAAAGGGGTTGCAAAGTCTCATGGTTTTTCACCTTAAAGCGGTTGTCTACCCTTTTTGTTTACTTTTACCTACAGGTAAGCCTAGAATAAGGCTTACCTGTAGGTAAAATGAATATCTTCTAAACCTGTATGGTTTAGAAGATATTCCCTTTCCAATTTAATAAATCGTTACGGCGCATGCGCCGTGTATGTTCCGGCGCATGCGCCGTATATGTCTCGGCAAAAGCCGGCATTCGTTCCGGACCCTGCCGGGGAAAACGAGCCCCGCGCGCATGCGCGGGGGTGACGTCTCGCGGCTCCGGCCAGTCACAGCGCCGGAGCCGCGTACCCGGAAGCAAGATCCGGGTGAAGATGTCCGCTGCCACGGAGGGGACCAGGCGGCTCGGTCGGATCTTCGTTCAAGGTGAGTATTTCATAATGAGCTAGTATGCGGTGCATACTAGCTCATTATGCTATTATCTTGCAGGTTTTTATTTTTTTTTAAAAAAAAATTTGAGTAGACAACCGCTTTAATGCATTAAGGTGAAAAACCTTCTTTGCTTCAGCTGCCCCCTAGACTCCCCGTTTTACTTTTTTGAGCCTGACTGTTCCAGTGATGAGCACAAGCCCAGTGGCTCCAGTTGCTGTCTCAGGTCCACATTGGATAGACTCATAGCAGCAGGAGCCATTGGCTCCCGCTGGTGTCACTCAAATCCAGTGACACGGGAGTGGGGGGTGTCTGTGTCAATGGACGCAGCAGCAGGACTCGTGAGCATGCCCACACGGGTGCCCCCCCATGGAAAGCAGCTCTCCGTGGGGGCACCCGATAAAGAGGAGGAGCCAGCAGTGCCTTCGGGGCACCCCAGAAAAGGAGGATCGGGGCTGCTTTGTAAAACCTTGCACAGAGCAGGTATGTATGACATGTTTGTTATTTTAAAAAAAAAAAACCTTTACAATCTCTTTAACCGCTTGCTGACCAGTCGCCGCAGTTTTACTGCGGCAGGTTAGCTTGCCTGCCCAAACCGCCGTCATGGTACGTCGGCTGAGCATGCGCGATTTGCGGACAAGTGTGTGCCGCAAGCAGCGCGCACCCGCTCGATGTCCACTGGCGACCCGCGATTGCCTACTACAGAGACAGAACGGGGATCCGCCGATTTAAACACAGCAGATCCCCGTTCTGTGAGGGGACATGACACTGATCTACTGTTCCAAGTGATCGGGAACAGTTAGATATGTCATGTCCCTGCCAGCCCAGCCCCCACACAGTTAGAACACACCCAGGGAACACATTTAACCCATTGATCGCCCCCTAGAGTTTAACCCCTTCCCTGCCAGTGACATTTACACAGTAATCAGTGGCTATTTTTAGCTCTGATCACTGTATAAATGTCCCAAAAAAGTGTCAAAAGTGTCCGATCTGTCCACTACAATCCCGATAAAAATCGCAGAAACTCTCGGCTGAGCAGAGGAGGGGAGAAAAACGACAGCTGATCGTAGGAAGAAGCTGTGTTATCCATACAGATAAGCATATTTATGTTATAACACGGACACAGGGTAACTTATTGTTGTAATACAGAGGGGATGGGAGCATAGGTATGCGCAGCCAACTGCATTAGGGTGTGCACCCCAAATTTATAAAAACATAGACGGTGTTAGTAGGGCAAGGGATGGTGTCAGTAGAGCAGTGGACTTGTCAGCAGGGCAGGGATTGGTGTCAGTAGGGCAGTGGATGCTGTCAGTAGTTTTTTATTTTTATTATTTTACTTATTTATTTTTTACGAGCCCCATTAGGGGGCTTTGGTGAGATGTCAGCAGGGATATTTGTGCCGCACAGGGTGATTAGGGTGTGCCCAGGCACACCCCTTGCGCAAGCCTATGGATGGGAGCATTTTATACAAGTGGCTTAACAACTACTTTAACAACATCCAAAAATATTCCAATCTGGCTTCAGTTTTTTCTTATTTTTAAAAATGTTCAGGATTTTTTGGTTTATATAGCAAAAACAAACCCAGTGGTGATTAACCACTTCAGCCCCGGAAGGTTTTACCCCCTTAATGACCAAGTTGCACTAAGTTGCTAAAACTGACAATTGCGTGGTCGTGCAACGCTGTACCCAAACAAAATTTATGTCTTTTTTTTTTCCCACCTCTCCTGGTTCCTGTAAGACTTCAGAGAACAACGGAGTGGCCCCTGGACGTCGCACATCTAGGTATGTTGGAATGGTGAGTAGAGTGGCCATCGTGGCCGCCAGACCTGATGATTGGCTCCCGCTGTGTCCAATCACAGCAGGAGCAGGTCTCTGGCGGCACACGCCCCAGGAAGAAGTAACCATGTACAGGTACATTGTTTCGTGCAGCTGGGCCTCCCTGCTGCAGTATATGTACAGCGGGCGGTCCGGAAGCAGTTAAATACCACAAAAAAAAAGCTCTATTTGTTTGAAAAAAAAAATGATATAAATTTCATTTGGATACAGCATCTCATGACGTTAAAAAAGTCAGTTAAAGTAGTGCTATGAGACATGCTATGTTTCTGCTGTAATAAAGTTATGTACCTGCCTGTCTGGCCCTGTATAGTGAGATGCGCACACGGAGTACATTGTACATGTTCGGCAATGATGAGATGACTGCACATGAGTGACCTCATCTCGGACTGGCCAATGACAGCATCCGCCAATTGATACCCGTAAGATGTCTACATGGTTCTCTACCACCACTGGACTGAAGGTGAGTAGAGTTCCACTTTAATTACTTGCCGACCAGCCGCCGTCGTTATACGGCGGCAGGTCGGCTCTCCAGTGCGAATCCCTGACTCGATGTCCGCCAGCGACCCGCGATCGCCTTGCACAGAGGCAGAATGGGGATCTGCCTAAGTAAACAAGGTGGATCCCCATTCTGACAGATGACATGTCAGAGATCTGCTGCTCCCAGTGATCGGGAACAGTGATCTCTGTCATGTCCCTGGCAGCCCATCCTCCCTACAGTTAGAACACGCTGAGGGAACACAGTTAACCCCTTGATCGTCTACTAGAGTTAACCCTTCCCTGCCAGTGTCATTTATCCATTGATCACTGCATTTTTATAGCTCTGATTAATGTAATAATGTCACTGGCCCCCAAAAAGTGTCATTTGGGGTCACATTTGTCCGTCGCAGTCCCACTAAAAATCGCAGATAGTCCCCATTACCAGTAAAAACAATAAAAATTAAACAAATGTCCATAAATCTATCGCATAGTTTGTAAACGCGATAACTTTTGCACAAGCCAATCAATATAACCCTATTGCTATTTTTTTTAACCAAAAATATGTAGAAGAATATATATTGGCCTAAACTGATGAATATTTCTTTTTTCGGATATGTATCATTGCAAAAAGTAAAAAAAAAGTTTTTATTTTTCAAAATTGTCGCTCTTTGTTTATAGCGGTGATCAGAAGTGATACAGAGGTGATGAACTACCACCAAAAGAAAGTTCTATTTGTGGGGAAAAAAGGACATCAATTTTGTTTGAGCACAACGTCGCACGATTGCGCAATTGTCAGTTAAAGTGACGCAGTGCCGAATCCCAAAAAGTGCTCTGGTCCTAACATGGTTGAGGTGATTGTAGCTTCTCCTAACATGGGAAGTCCTTCCGGGGCTGAAGTGGTTAATTCACCTTGAATTAATTTTTCAAATGTATGCAAAAAAATAAATAAACCTAAATGGCAGCAAAAGGGTTAAATATGAATGCTACTGAAAATGTTCCCCTATATATAAACGTTAGTACATTATGTTTCCCAGTAGAGAGAAGCACCTGACACATAGAAAGTGATGACTGCTGAGACAGATGTGGGCAGGCTACATTATAATAAACACAATAGCGGCCAGTGAGGGCCCCACCACATAACGGTCAGCCAAGGATGCTGAGGAGAAGTGACAGGAGGGAGCTGCGGAGATGACAGCACAGGAGGAGAGCCGGGCCGGGAGGGGGCGGTGCAGGCCCCGAGCTCACTGAGGGACGCAGGCTTCTCTTCACTGGCAGGCCCCAGCACCAGGGACAGCAGCCAAGTCCGGAAAAACGTCTACAATAACCCTCCTCCCACCCACTGGGACACCCGCTGTGTACACTCACCTGTCTCCCCCATCAGTACCCGCACCGGGCGCCGCTCTCCACTGACAACACAGCGCTGTACGGAAGCCCGCACAGGACAGATGACCCGCAGCCGCTACGCATGCGCACAGCCAGTCACCTAGACAAAGGCATCAGCTGAGATGGTCCGAGCCTTCAGGACGGGAGGAGGGGGATGACAGCGGTTGTCATCTACACATGGTTGTGGGAGGGGGGAACAGAATAACAGAAACACAGCTGACGTCATAAAATAATAAGATTTATCAGAGCTGGCATGGGGAGTCATATAAAGTATCTGCCATGTTCACATAGAAAAAGAAGCAGTTAAAGGGCAGGATCTTTTTGCTCTCGCATTAGCGCATATATTATTTCCTAAAATTATTATTCTCAATCTCCTAAGTATCAAAGCTACGTTAATAGCCTGGAAACATATCCTTTCCAAGACCAAAGATCTTTAACTATTAAGGCCTCATACACGCGGACGTTTTTTGACGCCGGCGTTTTCTGACGTTTTTTTGCAGCTCTCCATGTTAGTCAATGGCCCCATAAAAACCAAAATTGATAAGAGTAGTGAAGCGCAATCCCCTATTGCTTGTAAACAGTAAAATAAGCGAAGCAGTAAGATAATACCACTGTAAAAAAGTATATATGCTAAAACTATACTTAGAGTGCAAATGAAAAGTGACCGAGTGATGGATCACTCTTTATAGTGTATTAACATCAAAGTACATATAAAAACGTAAATTCCTAAACCATAATTCTAAATAAACACAAAGGTAAGACCATGCAATTGTGGGAAAGGTAGGTGCAAAACAGCAAATAACATTAAAAGTGCAAATTGGAAAAGTGTCCGAGTGATAAATCACTCTTTATAGTGTGTTGACATAGAAGTCCATAAAGAATAAAAAACAGGAGAAGCAATTCTTGATGCTTAATCGAACAGTGCTGTAAAATGCTATATGAAAAGTCATTTAGTAAGATCACTTTTCAAAAACATGATCATAGAGCTGTGTCCATTCAGAGGTTAGTATCCACTTAGGTGTCCTTATTCCGGCATGCAGTGCCTCCAACTGCTAACACACACCGCCACCCAGCGATCCTATGCACTCACCTCAAGAGGCGATCCCCACTCGGGTCTTGGTATGCGGTGTTAATTGCGTCAATTCATAACATAAGGATAAAAAATGCTAACATAGTGCTGAATCGTTAAAACAACAATATTTTAATGAACAGATTAAAAAGACTCACATGGCATTGTGTACTTCCACCGGTACACTCGGGTGCTGCGTATAGTCATAAACCATCCATATAAGTATTGGGGAAAAACTGTATCCTCACGGCTGCTGACTCATGTAACTCAGTCCACTTGTCTGAACGTCACAGGACTCCTCTCCGGCGCGTTTCGTCACCAAATAACGTGACTTTATCAAGGGGCCCCATAAAAACACAGATGTTTTTGAGCTGTAGATGGCATCAGCGTTAGTGAGCTGAAACTAGAACCCACGGCCAGTGCGTTCTGAGGCTGTAATGTTTTGGCTTTTTTTGACGCCGACGCCGCAAAACACTCACTAACGCCGTACCAGCGTTTTTTGACGCCAACGTTTTTAGGTTGAAAAATAGCAGAGGGCTGATTTTTTTAAAAAAAAAACGCCTATTGACGCCGACGCTCACTAACGCCGAAAAATGATGATTTTTTTTTCCCTGACGCCGGGCCCGACGTTCTGTTTATTTTTTTCGATACGCCCGTGTGTATGAGGCCTAAATCTAACATACCCATACCAACAGGAATAATAAACGACGCTACAATCCGACTATCCGTAGATGAATGGATCAAACAAGGCTATCACTTCTAAAAGAACCTTCCTCTATCCTATAAAACGATAATCATGAATAAAATCGAAAAACATACCCAACTAAAGGAATTCAAACCCCACAACCCTATAGAAATCCCCTCGTTGGTGTGGCAATTCCTTGCCAATCCAAATTTTCCAAAGAAAAAGGGCATCTCCCTATTAAACTAAATATTGTCTACCCGTCTAGATGAGGGTAAAAATGCCCACATGATTAAATGGGAAAGAGATTTAGACCAGGAATTCACATGGGACCAATGGAAGAAAAATATACAGATTTCCACAAATCATCCTCATGTATAGAGCATTGGAACAATGTACAAAAAATAAGGAACAGGTGGTAACTGACACCATACACTGTGTGCAGAATTATTAGGCAAATTAGTATTTTGACCACATCATCCTTTTTATGCATGTTGTCTTACTCCAAGCTGTATAGGCTCGAAAGCCTACTACCAATTAAGCATATTAGGTGATGTGCATCTCAGTAATGAGGAAGAGTAATGACTCTACGTGTAGTGGATTATACGAATTAACCATCATCCGAAAGCTCGGATATGTCGAACCTCATTCTGTTGTACGTATTTTTCCTACTACACCAGTTTTATGATTAAACGGATTATTAAGACGTGTGTCACATACCACAGTCAATGGTGGACAAGGAATAAAAAACATGTAACAAGGTTACGAGATATGTACTCCTACTAAACACCTTTAGACATATAAAAAGAAGGTAACCAGGGTACACTTAAGGACCAGATTTAGAGAAAGGGTAAATTAGTACACCCGTAAAAATGGGAGTAGATCTGCC
>BLSH010027628.1:57663-68202 GCA_018402905.1 Glandirana rugosa | reverse complement strand
TTAGCTATTTTCTAATTATATATTAGATTGGGACAGTTAATACATGTTAGTTTAAGTTTGGAGTAATTTGCAGGCTTTCTAAGATAGAATTTCTCCCTGGGTCCCGCCAGGTGACTGGAATTCTTCCATGATTTAAGATGGCCGACGGTGTCTCAAGCCTAATCTCCTGGTGCATTATCATTGTAGCTGTTTGGAGACGGTTTTTCCCTTGTTAGGGAACGTTTTCCATTGAGCAAGATGGCCGCCCAAGCCTCAGATCACTGGGCGGCTATCAGGTACAAAAAGGGTGACTCAGCTGGCGCGCCCTATCCCCGGACGACGTCAACTCTGACGAAACGTACGTCGGGAGGGCGCGCTGACGTCACTCTATGCTCGTGTTAGCCGGCTTGCACAACACGCTGTAACTATCGCTATATGCTGTTGAACAATTTCGCTTTTGTGAGTACCTTGCTTTGTTTTTACAAATAAATGCGTTTTTACTGTACTTCACTATTCGGGGCTTCTTTCTACTCTTCCCTGCCTATATGGTTCGCTGTGTTTGGCATGACGCATGAAAATGTATGGAGGAGTGCCCTCTAGTGGAATCTATTTTGGATTGCATCTAAGCTCCATTGGTTGCCATTGAAAATCTGGGATATCGAGGTCCGGAGGCTGGGGAGATCTGTGAAGCAAGATATCATTATATAAGCCTGGCTCCCAGCTAGGTCTGGTAAGCCTCCAATCTTCTTTTGGTGACGGATTCACAAAGTTCTGATGAGCACTGGGTGTCTTTTAAGTGAACAGCCAATTTGCCATATAAAGATTTAGATCTACAATCAGATTGCTAATTTTAGCGCGGCTTTATATATTTACTGTGGTTTATCTTTTTTTTGGCCGCTGCTTACTCACGGACTTGAGCGCAGTTATCCCCTTTTACCGACTGAGAAAGTCCGCCTGCCAGTTCTCCACACCTGGGATGTAAATCGCTGAGATCGCCGGAACGTGAAGTTCCGCCCAACGCAGAATCAGAGCTGCCTCCGCAGCCGCCGCTGGGCTCCGTGTGCCTCCCTGATGATTCACATACGCCACCGCCGTGGCATTGTCCGATTGAATTCAGATCGGACGGCCCTGCAATCTCTTTGTCCAATGAAAAAGACACAGCCTGATTGCTCTCAGCTCCAGCACGTTGATGGGCAGACGGGCCTCCTGGGCCGACCAACGACCCTGGGCTGATAGCTGTCCCAGGACTCCACCCCAGCCCTTTAGGCTGGCATCCGTGGTGATCACCGTCCACTGAAGGGGCAGGAACGACTTCCCCTGAGTGAGGGCCGAGTCCAGAAGCCACCAGGTCAGAGACGCCCTGGTCTGAGGGCCCAACCGGATCGGAAGATCTAACGACCGGTGGGACTTGTCCCACTGAGCCAGAATTGCTCGTTGAAGCAAACGAGTGTGACTCTGGGCAAAAGGTACCGCCTCGAAGGACGAGACCATGAGCCCCAGCACCCTCATACAGAACCGCAAGGAAGTCCGACGGTGCGATAGAAGGGTGCGCACAGCCGACTGTAAGCCCTGTAGTTTTGTCGGAGGGAGAAACACCTTCGCCTGTTCTGTGTCCAGAATGAGACCCAGATACTCCAGACGGCAGGAAGGAGACACTGACGACTTCTTCAGGTTGAGTAACCAGCCGAAGTCCAGCAGGGAGGCCATTGTGATGTGCACATTCTCCTCCAGGGCAGAGACAGAGTCCGCTCGCAGGAGCAGATTGTCCAGGTATGCCACTATGGCAATGCCCCTCTGACGCAGCAACGCCAACACCGGGGCTAGCAACTTCGTGAACACCCGGGGCGCGGAAGTCAGGCCGAAAGGGAGAGCTACAAATTGAAAATGGCGATCCCCAATAGCGAACCTGAGGAAGCGCTGATGGCGTAGATGGATGGGTACATGGAGGTACGCATCCTTTATGTCCAACGACGCCAAGAATTCCCCTGGTGAAGGGCGGCCACAACCGACCGAACAGACTCCATCCTGAACTTTCGCGCCCTGACAAACTTGTTCAGGGCCTTCAGGTCCAGAATGGGCCGAAATCCGTCCCCTTTCTTGGGTACCACAAAAAGATTTGAGTAAAAACCTCGAAATCTCTCTCCTGGGGGAACCGGTACAATCACTCCCTGGTCTGAGAGGGCCTGTACCGCCCTGGAAAGGGCCTGTCTGCGCTCCAGCGGGAGGTTTAAATTTGATGGGAAGAACCTGTCTGGGGGTAGAGTGATAAACTCTATCCTGTACCCGGTGGACACCACCTCCCGGACCCAGCGGTCAGAAATGAGAGCCAGCCACCGATCTGCGAACCCCAGAAGATGTCCCCCCACCCGACACTCGGGTGGGGGCAACCCATCAGGCTGAGGAAGACTTGTCTTCCGCCTTTTCTGGTTTGCGCTGCCACTGCCGATGTCCGGCCCCTGCAGCGACCTTACTGGAACGGGTCCCCTTGCCTGTCGTGCCAGAGGGACGAAAAGGCTTCTTCTGACCTGACGTAGAAGGCTCCTGCCGACGGCGAAATTCACGCCTGCGGGGTTCCGGAAGGAAAGTACTCTTACCACCCGTGAAATCCTTGATGATTTCATCAAGACACGTGCCAAATAGGCGCCCACCCTGAAAGGGGAGGTCAGCCAAACCTCTATTGGATGCGTGGTCACCCGACCAGGAACGCAGCCAAAGAATTCTACGAAGTCTGACAGCCGATATAGATATTCTGGACAGCAAAGGCAGAACATCCACGGCCGCATCACAGAGGTAATTAATCCCCTAAAGCAAATACTCAGCCTTCTGCGGCGCCTCCATCAGACGACCGCCTACCAAGTCCTTCCTAAGTTCCTCCATGCATTCAGAGAAATGCTGTGCTGCCATGGCCGCAGCCAAAGCAGGTCGCACAGCAGAGCCCGCATTCAAGAACAGGGACTTCAAAAGTGCCTCTGTCTTTCTATCAGCGGGATCCTTGAAGGAAGGGGTCCCTTCCATAGGAATGGTAGTCGCCTTGGTAAGGCGTGCAATGGGTGGGTCCACCACAGGTGATTCCCATTTCTTCAGGAAGCTCTCCTCAAAGGGATAACGCAGAGCAAAATGTGCAGTCAGTGAGGAGGAACGCTGAGGGTGTTGCCATTCACGATATAGGAAATGATCAAAGAATTCATTGTAAGGATAGGCCTTGGGGGGCCTAGAAGACCCGCACACATAAACAGACCGCGATTCGCCATCTTGGTCCAGCTGCAACTTAGTGCGAATGCCAGCGTTAATAGTGGCAACCAGCACTTTTATTTGGTCAGCAGCTGGCTCCTGGTCCCCCTCAGTTTACACACTGTCACCACCCGTCTCCTCTTCAGACAGGTCCCCCGGGATCCCTGAGACCCTGGAGGCCACCTCCGGCTCAGAATCTTCCCCTGAGGATAAGGGAGGGGGAAGGGGACGCTTCCTGGGGACCTGCGGAGCGGCGTCCCCCCGTGGAAAAAACTCAGAGAACACAGCCCGCAGCTGGGTGAGAAAAGCCCCTTGGTCAGACTGTGTGGCTGCTGATGCCACCTCAACAGGTTCAGCAGGGAGATCAGCCATTGCCAGGAATGACATAGGGATGTAAGGGATGCCCCGCACACAGCCACACACCCACAGGGAGTCAGAGGACAGCACCCCACCACCACCAGCACCCGGAGGGAGCCAGCTATACTTGCAGTTCCAGCTGCCTTCTAGCGCAGATCATCTGTAAGAGCTGCCCCTGTCACCGCCGTTTCTGTGAGGAGAGAGAGAAGCTGCAGCCATGTGTAGAAATACAGAGCATGCAGTGAAAATGGCCGCCAGGAAACACTAGAGGCCGAATACTCCTCACAGGCAACATGCAGTACTGAAAATGGCCGCTCCGAACGCTAGAGGGAAAGCCCCATAGGCTGGCCCCACCCAGTGGGGTCTGGGTACGGTCCCTAAGGTACACACAGAGAGTAACTGGTAGCCATAGGCAGAAAGCACGTCGATCTTAATATAAGCTTCGGGACAAAAAAAAACCTGAATGGCTAAAAAAGAAAAAAATACTTCTCCAGACAAGAACAGATTCATCGCCTATGAACACTAGCTTACGATGCCCTTTGGGGGCAGCCCTAGCATGGTTTTGCTATTATCACAGTAGAGATATGCAATGTCCTTTCTGCAATAAAATACACATACCTGCCTTCTTGCAATCTTATGTAGCATGTAAACTATGCTGCACATGGTGCAGCTCAGCTTACATTGCCAGCACAATCCCTGTGTACCGAGATAACTGACACTACCTCATTCCACACTGGCCAATTGAGATGCCTGAAGACCAGCACCTGGGGAGAAGATGCTGGCGTTGGACCCAGACCGTTCAGGAGGAGGTAAGTAAAGTGCTTTTAGTTCCACTTTAAGATAAAAAGACTCCAAGCAATTTTCAACTTCATTTCACCCATCAGAACCTTTGTCTAGCCTAAAATTGTCAAATGTGAATGTTATGATTCATTTGGAGTTAATAAAATCTGCATACCTTAAACACATTCTCTGACTTCTTCTTTGGGCTTGCATCAAACAGCAACTGTAATACAAAAAGACTATTGAGAGTCCAGTTTAATTAGTCAGATGCCTATCACAGAATGCAATGCAACAGGAGAGCTGGGATGACATGCAATTGTTTATAAATGCCAGCAAGGAAAAAATAAATAAAACACACCTCTGTCCAAGCAACTACCCCCTGTTTATTACTCAGGGCCTGAACCATCAACTGCTAGAACTCAGTGAGGTTTAAGCAATGTACTACCTCCTTGTGAAATAGCAGAGAACAATAAAACCAGCTCCAATGAGGATTCTGTCAGATATCTCATTCCCCTTAAGAACGCTACATTCATGTTATATTTGGTTGGAGCCATTTACACTACATTTTTGGGGCAAATTCTAAACTCATTTAATACATCCGTTTTCTCTTACAATTTTCTGCCTTCAGATGATTCACATTTATCTATCATACAAAATACTACAAGCTGTAAACAAAGCTTCAAACTCCATTGCCTATATGCACACCAACTGCTGTACTTGACTGCATTATTTTACATGTAGACTGCAAATAATCTAACCAATATAGACAATGATCCTTAGATATGAGCAACAATGTTGAGAACAATGGTTCATGAATATCAACTATATGACTGTGGCTGGGCTGCAAAAGGCCCATACAACTTTGCATGCTACACAGCTGGTCAACTTGGAAACTGAATAACTGTAGCTAATCCATACAGTCCATTAACATGGGTGTGATCATACCAAATAATGTTATTGTAGGGCAATGCTTAGGTGAGATCAGAGATCAGACAGCTATACTGTATATACACCCATCATGAACATATGACAAATGTTTACACATTTAGAGAAAAAAAGACAGATAAATAGGCTAGAGAATCTAAATGTTTAAATAGCAATTAGGGTCAAAATGAAAAAAAGACCACTATCCATTAGAAGATTCCATTACTTAAAAGTAATGACAACATTGCAGTGTACCATATAAAGAACTTACTTTTCCTTCCTCCCTTGGAATGATGACATTTTCATAGCGAGTGCGGCACTGCTTGGATGAACGGTAGATGCGACTGCAGGAATTTACAACATCGCTTACCAAATCCCAATTTGGTGTATGAGCAGGGGACACAACAGAGAGGTTAAGAGGAAGCTCCAACAGCTGCTTCACCGCCTGCAAAATTGTACATGGCAAAGTTTGAATGCAAAGGATGAACGGCATCCTTATAGCACAAAAAACAAGTACCAAACATTTTTCAATGCCCCCCTCCCCCAATTAACACAGTTGGCTTAACACAGTTGGCACAACACAGCCTGAGCAGCCACTAACTAAGCCAAAACACTGTCACCTATTCTTGGGGTGTGTGTGTCACAGAGTAAAACAATGACTTTCAGAAAGTAGGTATTTTAATGGGATACTTAGGTGCTGCCTCGGGGTTGGAAAAACATTACTGGAAAGATTGAGGTGTGCTCTTGTATAACATGTTCTCAATCTTTGTCACCTTATATGTGGGGCAGATGTTGGAGGTGTTCAAGTAATTGTACATATGGCTACGGAAGGGGGTTCCAAGGAACTGTATATGTGAGCAACAATTTTTGCACGGACTGTAAAAACCTTTTCCTTGCAGCCCATTGGGGGACACAAAGTCTTTATTCTTCAGGTCATTGCTGTCTACATGAGGACTGGACACTACCAAACAAAAAGTGTAGGCCAGCCAAGGTTAAACCCTCCTACCCCCAGCATGACTCACTTTTGCAGCAAAGCAGTACCAAGAAAATGTCTATACACACACGCACGCACACAAACACACGACGGACCTGTGTGTATTCATCTTTGAATTCTATTTCTATTTGCATTCTCATACATTGATGGACACTGGAAGTCGTTAAAGTGAATGCAAACCCTCACATATACCCAGTGATGTGAACAGCTCAGCTGATACACAGAGATGAAACAAATCCTCCTACATAAGTTTTACATGTATATCTGCTGTCTTCAGCTTTATAATACTGTTTAGAAAGTGCATGTCCTGTTAGAATTTTCTTTTCCTGATCCACCTGTGGGTGTAGATTCTTGCCATACACTGTTAGACAGCTGAATGGAGGAAAGGCACACAACCCCCTCCCCATTGAAAGAGACTTGCAGAGCTGTGCTGTGAATAGACCAGCTCTCTGTTAATCTATTTATAGCACCCACCCGACACAAACTTCAGCCTGGTTTTATCACAGTAGACAGAGAACTTGTCAGAAGTTATCATGCTGATAACAGAGGAACAGTGCAGGAGAAAGACAAATACTGCAGATATATGTGCGCAGCTCAAATTTCATGAATGGGGTTTACATCCACTTTAACATTCTGGATGTCCAAAAGCAGTCCAACTGATGGATTGAGAAACAGCAAACACAGCTTAGTTTCCCCCAGTGACCATGCCACTTTGTATTGTCAGGTATTGGAGCACTCCTCCTCAGCTTAAGGGATTTGCATATGTTGTGATAGCTTTCCAGAGATAGGGAAGGAAAATCTTCCTCACTGTTAAGGCTGGGGTGATGATCTACCAGGATAGGGAGTTCTTTGCTTGACTGGACAGGAGCATGGGTAATTAGAGAAAAAGAGCCTGCTTTTGCCACATAGAGATGTTTCTTGGATCTCAATTTTAGTGCATGTTCGCACAAAGTAGAACTATAGGCAAAACTTATTTTGCCCACTGTGGATAGAGTAAAGGAGGGTCATAACCCCTTCCGGGATTTTTTTGCGCATTGTCCCATTGCATAGATTTTCCTTCACTTCCTGTCCCATAGCCAAACAGGAAGTGAGAGGAAATCCATGCAAATTAATGAAGTTCCTTGGAGAACCCCAGGGTACGAAAACTAGAGTCCCCATTAGAAGATTTCCCTTCTATCACTTTTCTGAGGACAATCCAATATTTGGGATTTACTTTTACTTTCACATTTTTAATCATATTGGTAAACAGGACAAATAGAGAGGGTGAATCTTCCTAACAGCAGCACAGACCGCAATAAAAATCGACAGATGTTCTAATCCCTCTTTACTATCCAAAACAAAAAGAAAAATTGCCTTTAGTTATATTTTAAAGAAAGAACTCTTACTTGGGGTGTGTCCAGGGTCAGACCCAAGTATTCTAGGTGAAGGGAAGGCAGTAGAACAGATTTGTTGAAATTGAATACCTTGCCATGCCATAAAGAGCTGTGGATTACATGTGCCAGCATCCCTGACCATTATATCACTAACCAAAGGCCTGGACATCTAAATTGTCCAATTGTCCTGTTGACAATTTCTGATAATAGGAAGGGAGAGGTGTCTTTCAGAGGAAGGTCGCCTAGATAGCCTGTGACTTGGATGGAGTTTTGAAAAGGGCAAGCAGAAGTGACAAGATCTTTGTGAACAGTCTGGGAGCAATGAATATGCCCAAAGGCAGTGCGACAAACAAAGTGATGGTCTACCACTGCACAGCGCAGAAAATGCTAATGATGTGGGTAAATGGGAACATGCAGATAGGCATCTTGGACGTCCATGCATACCATGTATTCCCCTTTTCCCAGAGAGGCAAATACTGACTTTGGATCAGTACTGACTGGACTTGTTTGGTCTAAACAAACTATTTAGGCCTCATACACACGGGCGTTTTTTAGCGGTTTTTACAGCTATCCATATTATTCAATGGCCTCTTAAAAACGCAGACGTTTTTGAGCTGTAGATGGCGTCGGCGTTAGTGAGCTGAAAGTAGAACCTAAGGCAAGTGTGTTCCGAGGCTGTAACGTTTTGGCGTTTTTGACGCCGACGCCGCAAACCCTCACTAACGTTAACTGGCGGTTTTGACGCTGACGTTTTCAGGTTAAAAAATAGCAAGGAAATTTTTTTGGACACTGACACTCACTCACTAACATGCATTAACGCTTATTAACGCCGAAATCGCAGATTTTTCCCTGACCTCGGGCCCAACGTTTTGCTTATTTTTTTTTCATACGCCTGTGTGTACGAGGCCTTAAAGTTAAATAAATTATGGAGTTCAGCTTTAAGACATTCCCCTTTTCTGTATTGTACATCACAGGATACAGGGCATCTTCACATCCTTTAACATAGCGATGTTCCAAACCATTGAATATGAGGGGTGGACAACTCACCAACAAGAAAGCAGGCCCCAAAAACCTTAAACACAGGTTAAAACCTTTCACATGTGCCTGCAGGACCATCCTCCCAAAGATAACATCTGCAAAGGCCCAAACATCTATCTGGTAAAACTTAGTAAAAAATATAAATAGAAGACCAGGTAGCAGCCTTAAGCAGGCCATATATGGGTCGAATTATGAAAGAATTTTCTTTAGAATTTCGCACCATTAGTGGGCTGCAGAAATGGCCGATTTTCATGCGGCCATCCAATTTGAGTGATCGGGCATGTTGCAAATTTTGGGAAAAGTTAAAGAATTTCTAATCAATGATGGGAGAATCGTGCGAGAAATATAAATTGAAAAAGAAATGTGCATGAGCGCAAGAAAATAAAATTCCCGGAAAGAAATGAAGATTCCCGGCCATGAAAATTATTTTTTTGTAGCAACATGAGGTGAAATTGAAGGCTTGGTTGGTCGAATTTCTAAATCAATGGTGGCACAATCTGATCCACAAATTTCAGATTTTTGAAAGAAAATTTGTTCAGAATTCGACCCATGTATGGCCTGAACTACAAATTTGAGCTACATAAATGTGATAAATAAAAACAAATGTGTCTCTGCGCAAAAACTCGTATCAAAAACCTCACACTAAGCCGCTGTCACGAATGTGTGTCACTCACATATAAATCAAATATACGTATAATAAAATACTGTGCAGTGCTTTACTAATAACGTGAAAAATCATACTCTGCTCTTGTACTAAAAAACAATATACATATACAGTAAACCTGTGAAAATATTATACGTAATCCACCCAAGTGTAGAAGTGAAAAAAAAAATTCCTATGCACTTATCTTGCAATGCACCTCCACCTCTATAAGGCTACTTTCACAATTAGACGTTTTTCAGGCACTTTTGCCCTAAAAATAGCACTTTTAAATTGCCTGAAAAACGTGTCCCAATGCACCCCAGTGTGAAAGCCAGAGTGCTTTCACATTGGCGTGGTATGCTTGCAGGATGTTAGGAAAAGTCCTGCAAGCAGCATATTTGTGGCGGTGCGCTGATCGCTGTATACACCGCCCCTGCCATTGAAATCAATGGACAGCGCTTGCAAAGCGGCTGCACACCGCCTTGGAAGTCCGGAGCGCCGAAACTTATAACCCCTTGTGGGGGTTAAAAGCGGTACACTGCTGACTGCATAGCGGTGCTTTACCGCTCCGTTTTGGCGGGCTCTGCTGCTCAGCGGGGATCCATCTGTTCATCCCCACTGAGCAGGTGAATGACAGGTTAGTCTCTAGTCTCTGCACACAGTGCAGGGAGGGACTTGTCAAAGCCCCGCTCTCCTCTATGGGGGATCAGATAAAAACGGATCGTCTGTCCATTTTCATCTGATCCGTTCCGCCAGACATATGGAAAATGGGGAGCGTAAAGGATGTCAGCGGACTTGTCACCGCTGACATCAGTCACTCAATAGGAGTACAAGGAGCGTCCGTTCAGATCCGCCTGAAAAACGGACATGGTAAGCAGTGATCATATACAATTCTCTTTTTATTGACGTTTCATACACAGCACAAGAAGAAATTCAGTGACGAATGGTACAGGCAAAAAGTCCGCCTAGACTTGCCTGCGAGGAACATGAGGATAACTCACTGACTACAGTCGCCACTGTTCAGGCGACTGTAGGAAATGCGAGGGGTAAAAGGTATACAGACCGCCTTGCCTAGTCTACTTTTACCTGTCTGCTAGGCAAAAATAGACTAGGGGGTATCTCCTCTCGCCCCGAAACTGTTCAGGGAGGGACGTGACACACGTCTCTGATCTCTGATTGGACAGTAAGTGGACGAGTCACCCCTACTTGTCTACCTAGGG
>BLSH010027590.1:1408438-1435965 GCA_018402905.1 Glandirana rugosa | reverse complement strand
CAGATTATTGTTCTAAAATGATCACATACTGCTAGAGGGAGAGGTTCCTGCTGCTCCAGTGAGGGATAGATTATTGTTCTAAAATCATCTCCTAGTGCTATAGGGAGAGGTCCCTGCTGGTGCTGTGAGGGACAGATTATTGTTCTAAAATCATTTCCTACTCCTAGAAGGTGAGGTTCCTTCTGGTGCTGTGAGGGACAGATTATTGTTCTAAAATCATCTCCTACTCCTAGAAGGTGAGGTTCCTGCTGGTGTTGTGAGGGACAGATTATTGTTCTAAAATCATCTCCTAGTGCTAGAGGGAGAGGTCCCTGCTGGTGCTGTGAGGGACAGATTATTGTTCTGAAATCATATCCTACTGCTATAGGGAGAGGTTCCTGCTGCTCCTGTGAGGGACAGATTATTGTTTTAAACTCATCTCCTAGTGCTATACAGAGAGGTTCCTGCTGCTCCTGTGAGGGATAGATTATTGTTCTAAAATCATCACATACTGCTAGAGGGAGAGGTTCCTGCTGGTGCTGTGAAGGACAGATAATTGTTCTAAAATCATTTCCTAGTGCTATAGGGAAAGGTCCCTGCTGGTGCTGTGAGGGACAGATAATTGTTCTAAAATCATCTCCTAGTGCTAGAGGGAGAGATCCCTGCTGGTGCTGTGAGGGACAGATTATTGTTCTAAAATCACCTCCTACTGCTATAGGGAGAGGTTCCTGCTGCTCCTGTGAGGGACAGATTATTGTTCTAAAATCTTCTCCTAGTGCTATAGGGAGAGGTTCTTGCTGGTGCTGTGAGGGACAGATTATTGTTCTAAAATCATCTCCTACTGCTATAGGGAGAGGTTCCTGCTGGTGCTGTGAGGGACAGATTATTGTTCTAAAATCTTCTCTTAGTGCTATAGGGAGAGGTTCCCGCTGGTGCTGTGAGGGACAGATTATTGTTCTAAAATCATCTCCTACTGCTATAGGGAGAGGTTCCTGCTGGTGCTGTGAGGGACAGATTATTGTTCTAAAATCATCACATACTGCTAGAGGGAGAGGTTCCTGATGCTCCTGTGAGGGACAGATTATTGTTCCAAAATCATCGCATACTGCTAAAGGGAGAGGTTCCTGCTGGTGCTGTGAGGTACAGATTATTGTTCTAAAATCATCTCTTACTGCTTTAGGGAGAGTTTCCTGCTGCTGCTGTGAGGGACAGATTATTGTTCTAAAATCATCACATACTGCTAGAGGGAGAGGTTCCTGCTGCTCCTGTGAGGGATAGATTATTGTTCTAAAATCATCACATACTGCTAGAGGGAGAGGTTCCTGCTGGTGTTGTGAGGGACAGGTTATTGTTCTAAAAGCATCTCCTACTGCAATAGGGAGAGGTTCCTGCTGGTTCTGTGAAGGACAGATAATTGTTCTAAAATCATCTCCTAGTGCTATAGGGAGAGGTCCCTGCTGGTGCTGTGAGGGACAGATTATTGTTCTAAAATCATCTCCTAGTGCTATACGGAGAGGTTCCTGCTGGTGCTGTGAGGGACAGATCATTGTTCTAAAATCATCTCCTACTGCTAGAGGGAGAGGTTCCTGCTGGTGCTGTGAGGGACAGATTATTATTCTAAAATCATCTCCTACTGCAATAGGGAGAGGTTCCTGCTGGTGCTGTGAGGGACAGATAATTATAATAAAATAATCTCCTAGTGCTATAGGGAGAGGTCCCTGCTGGTGCTGTGAGGGACAGATTGTTGTTCTAAAATCATATCCTACTGCTATAGGGAGAGGTTCCTGCTGCTCCTGTGTGGGACAGATTATTGTTCTAAAATCATCTCCTAGTGCTATACGGAGAGGTTCCTGCTGGTGCTGTGAGGGACAGAATATTGTTCTAAAATCATCTCCTACTGCTAGAGGGAGAGGTTCCTGCTGGTGCTGTGAGGGACAGATTATTGTTCTAAAATCATCTCCTACTGATATAGGGAGAGGTTCCTGCTGGTGCTGTGAGGGACAGATTATTGTTCTATAATCTTCTCCTAGTTCTATAGGGAGAGGTTCCTGCTGATGCGGTGAGGGACAGATTATTGTTCTAAAATCATCTCCTACTGCTATAGGGAGAGGTTCCTGCTGGTGCTGTGAAGGACAGATTATTGTTCGAAAATCGTCTCTTAGTGCTATAGGGAGAGGTTCCCGCTGGGGCTGTTAGGGACAGATTATTGTTCTAAAATCATCTCCTACTGCTATAGGGAGAGGTTCCAGCTGGTGCTGTGAGGGACAGATTATTGTTCTAAAATCATCACATACTGCTAGAGGGAGAGGTTCCTGCTGCTCCTGTGAGGGACAGATTATTGTTCTAAAATCATCAGATACTGCTAAAGGGAGAGATTCCTGCTGGTGCTGTGAGGGACAGATTATTGTACTAAAATCACCTCCTACTGCTTTAGGGAGAGGTTTCTGCTGCTGCTGTGAGGGATAGATTATTGTTCTAAAATCATCACATACTGCTAGAGGGAGAGGTTCCTGCTGCTCCTGTGAGGGATAGATTATTGTTCTAAAATCATCACATACTGCTAGAGGGAGAGGTTCCTGCTGGTGTTGTGAGGGACAGATTATTGTTCTAAAATCATCTCCTACTGCTATAGGGAGAGGTTCATGCTGGTGCTGTGAGGGACAGATTATTGTTCTAAAATCATCTCATCATAGTGCTACAGGGAGAGGTTCCTGCTGCTCCTGTGAGGGACAGATTATTGCTCTAAAATCATCTCATCATAGTGGTACAGGGAGAGGTTCCCGCTGCTCCGGTGAGGGACAGATTATTGTTCTAAAATCATATCATACTGGTGTAGGGAGAGGTTCCTGCTGCTGGTGTGAGCGGTGCATTTCTTGCACAAAAATAAAAAGTGTGTTCCTGTTTTCCAAAAAAAAAGAAGAATTTATTATTCTTTTTTTTTTGTATTAATAAATAGTACATAGTACATTTGCGGCCAGAATGAGGAGAGCGTCAAATAAGGGACGTGGACTTGATCGTGTTGCTTCTAGTGCTGCTGGTGTTGGTGGTGTTGGTGAAGTTCCTGTTGCAAGGAGAGGATGTGGTTGATTTGTGCCAGCTACACGCACAAGTGAAACACCTTCTTCAGGTGCAAGTAGCTGACAGAACCTTCAACGTTATATGGTAGGCCTGAATGCCGCTCAACGAATGGTGAGGTCAGAACAAGTACAGGCGATAGTAGATTGGGTGGCTGACAATGCCTCCAGTTCCTTCACATTGTCTCCCACCCGGTCCCTTGATGAAAGCTCAGAGTTGACACCTGAACCCCATGGCCATCTGTCTTTCACCTCAGCCCCTTGTAAATCAGCCACCAGTCTGAGCCCCAAGTCAATCAACAGTATCTTATGCTTTTTGATGACTCTCCTGGTGTGCTTTCCGTGGGCCATCCACATAACCCTGCCCCAGAAGTGGAAGACATTGAGTGCACCGATGCCCAACCACTTCTGCTGCAGGATGAGGACATGGAAACACCAGCGCAGCACGTCTCTGATGATGACGAAACACAGGTGCCAACTGCTGCAGCTTTCCACAGTGTGCAGACTGACAAGGAGGGCAGTGGTAAAGGGTGGGTGGAAAATGATGTGGAGGAGGAGGATGAGGTCCTAGGCCGCACAGGGAATGAAGGTCATGCAAGTGACGTGTGCAATTTGGAGGAAGAGGAGGTGGTCGCACAGAGGCACCAGCACAGCAAAAGAGAAAGCAGGTTGCAAAAGCGGAGCGACCGTGCCCTAGACAGTATGCCTGCTACTACCCACTATACCCAGGGACCTTGCACACCAAAGGTAGCTCAAAGGCATTCCCTGGCGTGGCAGTTCTTCAGACAATGTGCTGACAACAAGACACGAGTGGTTTGCACGCTGTGCAATGAGAACCTGAAGCGAGGCATAAATGTTCTAAACCTGAGCACAACCTGCATGACCAGGCATCTAAATTCAAAGCACTAGCTGCAGTGAAATAACTCAAAATCCAAGAAAGGTCTCTGCCTCCTCCTGCTTCCTCTTCTGCTGCTGCCTCAGCCTCTTTCTCCACCTCTACAGTGCCAGTGTCACCTGCCACCCAGCAAACAGACCATGTGACAGCAACGCCACCATGTCCGCCACCGTCCAAAAGCATTTCCACAGGGTCCCATGACCCTGTGGAAAAGGAAGTACCCCCCTAGCCCTGAACGCCAGCATTTCAAAATTCCTGGCGTTTGAAATGCTGTCATTCCGTCTGGTGGACACGGACAGTTTTAAAAATCTGATGGCGGTGGATGTCCCACAATACGTGGTTCTCAGCCGCCACTACTTTACCAGGCGAGTCATCCCTTCCCTGCACAAACAAGTCGGGGACAAGATCAAGTGTGCACTGCGCAGCGCCATCTGTGGCAAGGTCCACATAACCACTGATACGTGGACCAGTAAGCACTGGCAGGGATGCTATATTTTGCTAACTGCACACCGGATAAATGTAGTGGTGGGTGGGCCTGGGCCGGCTAGCTGTTTGGCGCATGTCCTTCCTCCACCGAGGATTGCAGGCCATTTCTCTTTTCCTCCTGTTGCCTCCTCCTACTGCGCTTCTTCCTCCTCCTCCTCTACCACCTCCTCATCCGCTCAGTGTAACACCTTCACCACCAACTTCAGCACATCCAGGGGGAAACGATAGCAGGCTGTTTTAAAACTGATATGTTTGCGGGATAAACCCCACACTGCGCAGCAGCTGTGGACGGGTTTGAACAACAGACCGATGAGTGGTTGTTGCCACTGAGCCTCAAGCCGGCCTGGTGGTGTGCAATAATGGGTGAAATCTCGTAGTAGCTCTGGGCCTAGCCGGTTTGACGCACATCCCTTGCCTGGCACATGTGCTGAATTTGGTGGTGCAGAAATTTCTAAAACACTCCCCGGATATGTCAGAGCTGCTGCAGAAAGTGCGGGCCGTCTGTGCGTGCTTTCGGTGTTCTCACCCTGCTGCTGCTCGCCTGTCTGCATTGCAGCGGAACTTCGGCCTTCCCGCTCACCGCCTCCTATGCGATGTGCCCACAAGGTGGAACTCCACCTTGCACATCCTGGATAGACTGTGCGAGCAGCAGCAGGCAATATTGGAGTTTCAGCTGCAGCATGCATGGGTCCGCTCTGCGGAACAGCACCACTTCACCACCGAGTGGGGCTCCATGCGAGACCTGTGTACCATATTGCGGTGTTTCGAGTACTCCACCAATATGGCCAGTGCCGATGACGCTGTTCTCAGCATTACTATCCCACTTCTATGTCTCCTTGAAGAAACACTTCGAGCGATGATGGAAGAGGATGTGGCACAGGAAGAAGAGGAGGAGCAAGAGGGGTCATTTCCATGGTTATCAGGCCAGTCATTCACAAGTGGCTCGGAGGGTGGTTTCCTGCACCAACATAGGCCAGGTAAAAAATTTTCAAGCCAGGGCACAGTTCTGGAGGATGAGTAGGACGAGGAAGATGATGATGAGGAGGAACCGTGTTCACAGCAGGGTGGCACCCAATGTAGCTCGTGGGCATCACTGGAGCGTGGCTGGGGGGATACGGAGGACACAGATGATACACCTCCCACAGAGGACAGTTTGTCTTTGCCTCTGGGCAGCCTGGCACACATGAGCAACTACATGTTGCAGTGCCTGCTCAACAATAGCCAAGTTGCCCACATTTTAACTTGTGCTGATTGATGGGTGGCCACTCTGCTTGAATCCCTGTTAAAAGGACAACGTGCTGTCCTTAATTCCCTCACTGGAGTGTGATCGATGGATGCTCGACTAATAGCGCACGCTGGTAGACGCGCTGCTGAGGGCATTCCCAAATGACACCGGGGGCTCAGTGGAAGCACAAGGCGAGGGTGGAGGAGGAGGAAGAGGTCACTAACACAGCTGTGGCACCGCCAGCACCTCAGAAGGCAGGGTTAGCATGGCCGAAATGTGGAAAAGCTTTGCCAGCAGCACGCCACAACAAACAGCACCACCGGCAACGTCTTAGCAGGAGGCAGCATTTCAGCAACATGGTGGAACAGTATGTGTGCACACGCCTACAGGTACTGACTGATGGGTCTGCCCCATTCAACTTCTGGGTCTCCAAATGGGGCACATGGCCTGAGCTTGCCCTTTATGCCTTGGAGGTGCTGGCCTGCCCTGCAGTCAGTGTATTGTCTGAACATGTGTTTAGCACAGCAGGGGGCGTTATCACAGACAAGCTTAGCCGCCTGTGCACAGCCAACGTGGACAAGCTAACGTTTATTAAAATGAACCAGGCATGGATCCCACAAGACTTGTCTGTACCTTGTGCAAAATAGACATTTAGACCGGCCTCACACAGCCATTGGTATACTTGTTTTTTTT
This sequence comes from Glandirana rugosa, assembly GCA_018402905.1. Classification (NCBI taxonomy): domain Eukaryota; kingdom Metazoa; phylum Chordata; class Amphibia; order Anura; family Ranidae; genus Glandirana; species Glandirana rugosa. The sequence goes on along the minus strand of BLSH010027590.1, from coordinate 1,429,613 downwards.
TAATATGTCTCAATATTTTGGGGGCTACCCCAATTAGAAAAAAAGAACAAACAAACAAAAAACAGTGTTGGCTACCTCCTCCTCCTCCTCCTCTTCCTCCTCCTCCACCGCCACATCCACCTACACCGCCACGGTCACGGCCTAGTCAACCTCTAGGCTCCTACTCCACATCCACCTCCTCCTCCCATTTTTATTTTTTTTATGTGATTTTAAGTTATTTCCCTATCCACATTTGTTTGCAGGGCACTTGTCCTACTTTTACTTCCATTTTGCTTCCTTTTGCAGCCCTCTAGCCCTTTCCAGGACTTTTTTACAGCCATTTTTGTGCCCAAAAGTTCGGGTCACCATTGACTTCAATGGGGTTCGGGGTCAAGTTCGGTACCAAACCCGAACTTTTCAGTGAAGTTCGGCCGAACCAGACGAACCCGGACATCCAGGTGTCTGCTCAACACTATTCAACAGCACTCTGTTTCCCGGTTGAAGCTCTTGGACTTTCACATGAAGATCGAAGTTCTTTTTATTTCTTGCCTCCCGAGCTGTAGCATGTATTCTTGCAACTTCATACACTTGCTTTGGATTCTTTCTTAGTCAATCTACATTGCCTCGATGAGATGTTAATGAGGTATCATCAGCAGAGGTCCCAAAGACTAAATCAATCGCAATCTAGCCTCTCGCCCAACCATGAGATGGTAAGGGGAATTTCCAGTTGCATCACTTACAGTGCTTTTGTAGGCATGTACTAATGTAGCAAGATGATTTCTCCAAGTCTGTTTCTTCTCACTAGGTAGAGTACCTAGCATATTTAATAGAGTTCGATCGAAGCGTTCAGGATGGGGATCTCTTTGAGGGTGATAAGGTGTGGTGCGTGACTTCTTGATACCTAGAGACTTGCACAGATGATGAATAAGTTTATTCTTAAAGTCCCTTCCTTAATCAGAGTGAATTCGTACAGGTAATCCATAATTGGTGAGGAACTTCTGCGCCAACACTGATCTTTAGTAGGGTAAGCTTGGGCATATCTGGTGAAGTGATCGGTTACCACCAAAATGTTGCTTCTTCCACCTGTATCTGGCTCCAAACACAGGAAGTCAATACATACTAAATATAAAGGGCCTTGACTTTGTAAATGTTGCATAGGAGCAGCCCGAGTTGGGAGGATCTTTCTTTGAATACAGGAGATGCAAGAGTGGCAATAAGTCTCTACTTCTCTTCTCATATCTGGCCAGTAAAATCTAGATCTGATTAACTGAAAAGTTCTTTCTATTCCTAAATGCCCATGCTCATCATGTAAGTTTCTCAGGTAAATATAACTGCCAGGTTTCTTCTGTTTCCTCACTAGGACCTCACCTATAAAGTAATCCATCTTTTAAGTGTAAAGCCACATGACCCAAAGGATCTTGTTCCCGATCAATCTTTATCTTTTTCTTAGTCAGTCGAGGGAGGCCTTCACTTCTCACTCAGTCCACTGTAAGATAGGGTAATCCCTGCTGGCGAGGCTTCTATTGATTCAGCCCCTACTCCTCCCCTCAAAAGATGAACCTATCCTTTACATAGGGCTTGGACTCCATCAGCAGGCACAAAAGTCCATTCTTGAAACTTCTTGTCTGGATGATATGGCCGAAGTGACAAGGCAATAGCATCTCTGTTTCCAGCACCAGGACGATATTTAAGACTGCACTGGAATTCAGCCAATGCAGCCAACCATCTATGCCCAGCAGCATCCAATTTTGCAGTCATCAACAAATAGGTCAATAGATCATTGTCGGTCTTGACAACGAATTATGCTCCGTAAAAATAGGCCTTCAACTTATCCACCACTGCCCATTTCAAAGCCAAAAATTCCAATTTATGAGCCGGGTAACTCCTTTCAGAGGGAATAAGACTTTGGCTTACATATGCCACCGGTCCGAGTTGACCATCTTGCTCTTTATAAAGTATTCCTCCCAATCCAATCTACTGGCAACTACGTGAAGCTCATATGGCTTGGAGGGGTCAGCATAAGCTAGGACTGGGGCCTTCGTCAAGCTTGATTTTAGTCATTGATAAGCTTCTTCACACAAGGGGTCCCACTGACTGCAAATGGACTCCATATTCCCTCTTCGGCCTGTTTTCTTCTCTGGTCTCTTCCCATTCTCTTCTCCAGAGGCCACCTGCAACAATTCATTCAAAGGCTTGGCTATTCTGGCAAAATTAGCCACAAACCTTTGATAATACAAGCAAAATCCTAAGAAAGACCTCAATTCTGTCACAGTCTCTGGTCGTGGCCATGCAGTGACCGCTTTCAGCTTCTTGGGGTCAGTCACTACTCCATTAACAGACACCACATGCCCCAAGTAGGTAACTGAGGTACGGTAGAATTGGCACTTTTCCAAGGGTAACTTCAGTCCTTCCTCATGAAGCCTCTCGAATACCTTTTCTAATCGTGCCTCATGCTCTTCCAAGGTTTTTCCGAACACTATGATATCATCAAGATACACCAAGACTAGAAAGGTTCTGGCTGAGGCGCATGCGCGGCGGCGGAAGATGGCGGACGCACATTAAGCCGGCTCCGACACACCGCTGAAATAAAAAGCTTCCCTGCAGCAAACACAGCCTCTATTGACCACGGAAGCGCTACCACAAGCCTCAGCAGTCTCAGGTGAATCTTATGGGCAAAATTGGCCAACAAAAAGACTACTATAAGCCCTCTCAAGCACCGCGGCCTAGCTTCATGGAGAAATTTCTGACGCGCCCAGGATCCCCGGCCTCGATTGGAGCCGCATCCCAGCAGCGTGACATGTCTGGCGCGGAGGAACCGGGGACTGAGGTAACTCAAGCTATTTCAGACACAGAATCATACAGCCTCACAGCTGCCATCCTAGACCATAAACTTCATACTTTATTGGTGAATATCACCAGCAATATCTCCAAGGAAGTGAGCAAGCTAGCACAGGAGCTTAGGGGGGAGATCACTCATATAGAAGAGAGGACAGACCACGTTGAAAGTAAAATGGATGAACTAATTCAGTATGTCCAAGTCCTTGAGGTGGACATCCATGCCCTAAAACAACAAGTTGCCTCATTACAATCACAACAAGAGGACTTGGAAAACCGGGAGAGGAGACAAAACGTAAGAATCAGGGGAGTCCCAGAGACAGTATTAGACTCGCAGCTCAGGGAATACCTGCTGGGCCTCTTTGTGACCCTGGCACCCAATATCCCTGATATTGACTGGCGCATGGATCGGGCACACCGGTCGTTGGCTCCCAAACCACCTGAAGGGGCCAGACCCAGAGACATAGTGGTCAGACTCCACTATTATGAAAGCAAGGAATCTCTGATGAATGCCACCCGCAACAAAACCAACATCACATACAAAGGTGAGAAACTGCAAATCTATAGTGATATCTCCCCCATCACACTGGCCAGAAGGCGGTCTCTTCGCCCCATTACCCTCCATTTCCAAAACCACCGCCTCACATACCGCTGGGGCTTCCCGTTCAAGCTAACTGTCACTAAGGACGGTGCACAATTCCATCTGCGAGATCTCACTGAAGGTGAAGCCTTCATCGCTAGGCTGGGCCTGCCACCACTGCCCGACGACAATGTGCTCCCCCCGATTCCACACCCTAAACCAACCACTACCCCGAATAAGATGTGGACCCCAGTGAGACCCAAAACGAAGAGACAAAACGCCACTCCTCAACGAACCCCAAGACCTCACCTCTATGTGGACACATGAAAAGCCCTCCGCAGGACACACTTGGCTTTCAGGAAAAAATTTATACTGTAACCCATTTCCTCCTGGTTAAGTCTGCTCACAGGCCCACCTTGGCTACCGTTTTCAGAGGCCTTTTACACCCCCTTTTTATGGGGACTTTAAAGTTCAGTGTTTGTTTCTTATAAGAGACACCCTTTGTTCTGAGGATACAGCTCAACATGGCGGTGACTGTTGGACATAGTCCTGACCCCATTCATGTTGCCCTACTCCATCCGTGGTTGTCACCATGGATCCCTGGGTTCACCCAGGTGTACGGTTAAATTGAGATATAACATGTTACGTTTTTCTTTTCAACCTTTTCCAGGTTCAACCTGGTCCAAGAGGCCCCACCTGGGCCTTGGCGGAGCCTGGGGGGGCCCCCCCGTGGTACCTCTCATGGTGCCTCCACGGTGGGGGCCCTCTCCAGGCTCGCCTGTTTTCATTTAAAGTTATTGATAGAGTTTAAGTCCTCCAGCCTGCGTTTTTTACCAATGCTTACTAAATGCCAAAGATGTCTATCCGTGTATTTTCATGTAATGTTAAAGGCTTGAATTCGGTGAGGAAGAGGTGGCTGGCCCTGAGGGAATTCCGTCAATCCCAAGCGGAAATAATTTTCATACAAGAGACCCACTTTAAAAAAGGGGGCTCCCTGAAATTTGCTACCAAATACTTCCCCTTATCCTATAATGCTTCAGACCCCTCAGGTAAAGCGGTTGTGGCGATCTTGATCAAAAAAAATTCAAACATTAAGGTACAAAATTTGATTATTGACAAACTGGGTAGATATATAGCTCTTCAATGCTCCTATAACCAAACCCAATTTACGCTCATAAATGTATATGCCCCGAACGCGGGTCAGATAACCTTCTTACGTAACGTTGTCTCCCCTGTGTTAGATTCCTCCTACCCATTGAAAATAGTCGGAGGCAACTTCAACTTGATAATGTCATCAACCAGGGATAGGAAGTCCCTTCGGGGCCACCAACCAAATAAAGGAGCCATTGCCCAATCCAAGTCTTTTCGCAGTTGGGCTAGAAGTCATAATTTAATTGACTCCTGGAGGATACGTCACCCTACAGGCAGACAATTTACTTTTTTTTCAAATGTCCATCATTTGTTCACCAGGCTGGACTATTTCCTGGTCTCACCCCCTATGGGACAGTTGATGGGAGACTCGGAAATAGTGCTTAACTCCTGGTCAGATCATTCAGCTATAACTATAGAACTCAACTTAAACACCTCGGCGCCAAGAGGAGGCCAATGGAGATTAAATGATAGTCTACTAAAACGTATGGAGGTCAAATTAAGTATAACTCGATCCTTAAACGAGTTTCTTAAACTAAATGAAGGCTCGGTTTCGCAGATCTCTACTCTATGGGAAGCCCATAAGGCGGTCATTAGAGGCCAATTTATAGCCCTAAGTTCAAAAATCAAACGAGATGCGAATGCCCAGAAAAAAACCTTGATTCAACAATTACAACTAGTCCAGACTCTTGAAACACTCTTCATTGGCAAACCTCCGCGAGGTGGCTAGGCTAAGAGACGGTCTTAAAATCTTAGACACAGAAGATATATCCAAAAATTTCAAATGGATGAAGCAAAAATTCTACCAATTTGCTAACAAGCCGCATAGGATGCTGACTCATAGACTAAACCTAGATTCTGGGAATGCTACCCCTGATTTTGTCTATCAGTCAGACGGCACACCGACTTACTGCCCCAGAGGTATTGCCTCAGCTTTTGGCAAGTTCTATAAGAAACTTTACAATTGTCTAACTCCTGACCAACACCCACCCTTTGACAAGACAAAATTTGAGGAATTTATACATGAACTACCCATCCCCCACCTTTCGGACATGAATCGACAAACTCTAAACAACCCAATCACATTGGAAGAATTAGAAGAAGTAATTAAAGCCCTCCCCTCTCATAAATCCCCAGGCCCAGATGGGTTCACCTATTCATATTATAAACAACTTTTTCCTCATCTTGCCCCCTACTTACTGAAACTCTACGCGTCATTAATGAAAGGAGAAACTCCCCACCCACACTTTCAACATGCCTATATAACGGTAATACCTAAAGAAGGAATAGATTTAACGACCCCATCCAACTATAAACCTATAGCTTTACTCAACTCAGACTATAAGATTTTTACTAAACTCTTAGCAAACCGCCTAGCAACTATTCTCCCTAAACTGATCCACAAGGACCAAGTGGGCTTTGTCCTTGCCCACCAGGCTGGAGATAACCCGAGAAGGACAATAGACCTAGTAGACGCCATAAATTTTGGAAAAATCCCTACACTTTTACTAAGCCTAGAAGCCCAGAAGGCCTTTGACAGGCTTGGCTGGCCATATATGTTTGAAACCCTATGGCACATAGGCATTAGAGGGCCTTTCTTTAAAGCCATAAAGGCATTGTATTCCTCCCCTACTGCTCAGGTAAAAACGCCCCACTCTGTCTCAGAACCCTTTCATATGGGCAACGGCACGAGACAGGGGTGCCCACTGTCCCCCCTCCTTTTTGTGCTCTGCCTGGAACCACTGGCAGCCGCTATACGGGCATGTGCAGACATTAATGGAGTGGTAGTAGGGAAACAGGAATTCAAGCTATCGTTATTTGCAGACGATATACTATTAACACTGACGAGCACACACACCACGCTTCCAATTCTACATGACCTCTTACAGACATTTAGCGACTTATTAGGATACAAGATAAATACATCCAAGACTGAAGCTCTCCCTCTACATATGTCACCCACACAAACGGCCCAACTTAAACAAAAACTACAACTATCACTGGTGCACTAAAGCTATTAAATACCTTGGCACTTTTATCACTCCACACTACTCTCAACTACATTCCTCCAACTTTGTCCCCCTTCTTCGAAACATTAGATCACTAATCCATCGATGGATGCCCTTAGACATATCACTATTGGGTAGGATAAATGTTATAAAAATGACAATTATGCATAAACTACTATACCTTTTTGAAACTCTTCCAGTACATGTACCAAAATCATATCTGAGAAAAGTACAAAACTTATTCTTTACCTTTATATGGAATAATAAGAAACCTAGAATAGGGTGTTCAGTACTTATGGCTTCTAGAGAACAGGGAGGACTGGGGGTACCAGACGTGACAAAATATTATTTAGCCACCCATCTTAGACAGACCCTGTCCTGGATGGACCAAAATCCCAGTAATAAATGGACAGAGATCGAGGCATCTACAACTTACCCAGCCCATATATCCTCCTTACTATGGTCAGCCTCAGGCATCATCACAACCCACCCCAACCCTCCCCTGATCAATTCAGTAGTCTTTACTAGGAAAATCTGGAGAGAATGTAACACACGATTTTCCCTGACTCCTGAATGTTCATATCTAATTAACATACTGTACAACCCAGCTATCCCAGACATACTTTCCCAAGTGCGGATGCTACCATGGGCCACCCGAGGCATCTTCCAACTCCGACACCTTGTGAACCCATCCACTCGTAAACTATGGCCATTCGATCAACTCCAACACCAACATCCGCAGATCCCCTCATTAAACTTCTTCACACATGTGCAACTTAGACACTTTTTTCAATCTTTGAAACCATCTTTAACACTAGATGAACCCACGACCTTTGAACGTATCGCTATGCAGGGATCGGGCCAAACTAGACTAATTTCTTCACTCTATAAGCTTTTGATACTTAACCATAATATAGAAGCGAACCCCCATGCCTACATGGCCAAATGGGACAAAGCTCTAAACAGAGATATCTCGCCAGCCATGTGGCAGTCTATATGGACTAACGCATCTAAAACATCCAGATGTGTAATTTACAAAGAGAACATCTATAAAATATTATTATTCTGGTATAGGACGCCCACAACGCTTCATGCTATCAATACAGATATACCTGACACGTGCTGGAGATGTACCTCTGATCAAGGCTCCCTATTTCATATCTTCTGGAACTGTCCAATCATTGTTAAATTCTGGCAAGAGGTTCAAGAGGTACTAACACATATTCTTGACACAGATATAGTACTAGATCTACTCCATCATCTCTTGGGCCTCCCTTTTAAGGAGATCCCCAAGTCATGTACAGCCTTAGTTAGACATATTTTAACTGCTGCCAGACGCTTAATACCCAAGCAATGGAAAACTACATCTGCACCCACCAGGACCCATCTTATATCTAGCATTAAAGAGATAAGAGCTATGGAACATCTCACGGCACTAAATGAAGACACGTTAACTCGGTTCAATAAAACCTGGGACTTGTGGGACAGATCTAAATATGGCTTTCAACAGAGCCTGTCCCTCTCCCATTCCCCCCTGCCCACCTCTTCCCCCACTTAACATCTATCTCCGAAAGATAACCACCACTGTTACCATCTGAACAACACGCAGGCTGAAAGGTTCTTTATTTGGTTTCTTGACTTTACTCGTTAATACAAGGTCATAATATAAACTATACATATTTTACATATGGTTTAAATCTATTGACAATCCAATGTTGCCTACTTTTATGCCGCAATCAAAACTTCAAAATTGAACCTTGTAAAAAACATATTTTTCTACATATTTTATATGTTTAAATGATTATACTATCTATCTATATACAATTACTTTGTATTGCTGCTTTAACGTCTGTTCTTTTTCAATAAAAACTTGAATTACAAAAAAAAAGATACACCAAGACTTCTACCAGGTTCATTTCTCCTAATGTTCTCTCCATCAATCTTTGAAAAGTAGCTGGAGCTCCAGTCAGTCCTTGCAGCATTTTGTTGAATTCATAGAATCCCAAAGGCCAGATGAAAGCAGTCTTCTGTTGTCCTCGGCACACATAGGTATTTGATAGTACCCACTCTTTATATCCAGCACACTAAATCACTTAGCTCCTGCCAAGCACTGTAATGCATCTTTTTGGAGTAGTATACTGATCAGGGAGGGTTCTCTGATTGAGAGTTCTGTAATCTATACACATTCTCAATGTTCCATTCGTCTTCCTAACTACTTCAATTATAGAGGCATATGGACTTCTAAATTCCTGAATCACTCCAGACCTCTTCAACTCTGCCAACTGCTCCCTCAAATCTTCCAAGTCACTAAGAGGGATCCTCCGAGCCCTTTCCCTAAACGGCGTTTCTTCCTCTAAGCGAATCCAGCGATGAGCACTTTTGCCACATCCCACATCAAAATCATAACTAGCAAATATTTTCCTCCATCGTCACAGTTGAGACTTCATTCTCTCTCTCCATGCAGGAGGCAGACCCGCAGCACATTTTTCCATTTCCTTCTTCAGATTTCGCAGACCTTCCCCTTATTGATCCACTTCAGGTGTTACCGGAGTAGCTGCACTCACTTGACCCACTGACATCCTTGCCTTCAGAATCACAGGGCGATCAGATATGTTTTGCAAACTGATAGGTAATTTGTTATTGTTCCACAACAGAGCTTTTGTGGGTACTATCTCAGGAACCATGGTCAGGCCAACAGTTTCAGCTTTAGCATATGTTTCCAACACTACAAAAGGCCCAGGATGATCCCAAGTCAGCTTTACAGTAGCCTTCAAACAGGTGACTTCTCCCAGCTGAAGCACAGTCTCTCTCATATCCAGCTTCCACAATCGACCTACCCCTTGAATGGGGGCCTTCTTCTCCTGGATCACTGGCAAGCTTGATACAAAGCAGGGTGGATCTCCTCAGGTACCACCTTCTCCAACAATCTTCGGACCAAATCAGTGTTATTCCCAATTCTCATAGAATTGTTTTCAGCTCCTGCCGGTCTGGGACACACCACAGCTAAAGTGTCAAACGTTTCCACCCTGCCAGTGGCTGCTGGCCCAAAAGAGATTTCGATCAGAATATATCCATTATAGGGAAAGCGATCGGCCCCAAGTCCCCGGATTTCCAAATCTTCCAGCTTCTTCAGTGGTATATGCTTTAGATAGTGATTGTAGAAGTCTCTATAAAGGAGGGTAACCTGAGCCCCAGTATCTAACAGGGCTCGAGTGTAGATTTCTTCCACTTGCACTGAAACAATAGGAAAATGGGCCTTACTAACTTTTCTGGGACATTGGAATTACTTATCAAACCACTTTGTGAGAATCTAACTCTAGCTTTAGAAATCAACTCAGTATTGACTCCCAGCACAAGGTGCTCAGACCCCGGTGACAGGTTAGATACTTTCTCCTTCCTAGGACTCCTCTTCTTTGAACTGGTCCTACACTTGTTTGGCTTTATGGAGCTCAGATTCTTTGCGTTCTCAATTGGCTCCTTCACTGAGACCCTTTGAAGTTTCCCGCCTTCTGAGTTGCCAAAATTTGCTGTAATGCTTGAGTAACTCGGCCATGAAATTGAAGGCCTCTTCTCTTTTTGGGAATTGTCTCCTGAAATTGCCTAACTCTCTCTCTCTCTTTAAAGTAACATTAGCCCCTCTGGGAGTTCCTTGATTCTTTTCGTCCAGCAAAGCTTCTTCTTCTCTAACTATCTTCATCAATTCAGGATAAGTAGGTGCAACCTGGATTCCCTTCAACAACAATCATAAAACAATAGGATGGTTAGGTCTTGCTCCTTGTAGAATCCTCTCCCATCTCACTTTATCGGCTTCTTTGGGATCAATTGCTTTCTTTAGAATAATTTGGTGCAAAACCCTATCAACTCTGATAACATATGCAGATAACTTTTCCCCTCTAGACTGATGGGTATGTTCAAACTTATACATCAAGTCAGGGATTTTCTCCACTCTTCCAGATACTGCACACAAAGAGCTTCTGTATAATCCATAGTGATGCACTCTGATTTTCCTCTCTTCAAACTTCAGATCACATCCACAGCTGGACTTCGCAGACTCTCACTTATTCACTGTCTTTTCATGGCTTCAGGCACATTCCAGTCTTCTTCTGCTTGAATAGCCTGATCCATCCAGCTATCAAAATCTTCTTCTTGTTTAGGAGTGGGAATGTGACCTGAGAAAAACTGTAGCTTTCGGTAACCCTGATGATCTGTGATGTTATTGCTCTTAATCAGGCTTTCTACTAGCTTACTCATGTCCATGTAAAATGAGGCAACTTCTTCAAGTTCTAATCCTTCTTCAATCTGAAATGGTATAACCTGAGCCTCCAATCCTTCAGTCAATGTCACAGTTTCTTCCCGAAGACTCATTGCAGCACTTTCTCACCATTCTACTAAAGCATAGGTTTTATCTTCTTCATACTCAGTTGTCAAGTCCACAATATAAGACCCTTGAGTAGGAAAAGCCCCTTTCAACATCCTTCGCACATCCTTCTCATTCCACCCCACTTCAGGTAACTTCAATACACTGGACAACTCCAATCGACTTCCTTCTTCCTGTGCCCACTTGGTAACAGCAATAGAGTACATCTGACCTTGAGGGGTTTCTGCAGACCTCCTGAGGTTCACCGTAAGGGGAATCCCGGATGAGCCCCCAAATGTAGCGCTGTCCCCTTGAGGGATGCTAAATAAATTAATTCCCCCTTGGTCTCCAACACTCAGAGAGTCCTACACCACCTCCTGACACTCTGGGTTCACTCATATTACAAGGTTATTGTTAGCTCACAATTATATAGTAATTGAGACCACACCAACTTCTAAGTTTAATATGTTTACTTAATCGCAAAAGATAAGCGCTTTAGCACAAGAACTCACTTCTTTAAAGGCAATAATAACAGTTAGAGTCACAATGAAGAATCATAAAGTCTAAACTTAGATTGAAAATATTGTATTATATAATGGGAATTAATGAATAAGAATATTCACCTTCCTCTTAAACGTTCTTTAGCAACTGAACCAATGTACATCATCTGTCTTCCCATTGAGCTTAATCAAATATCCTGTGGTCAGAGAAGGTACAGAATATTATGATTATTTACGTGTTGAAGTAAATAGGTATTGATGAGTTTTCTATATTTAGATATCAATATATATATAGTGGGGTGATTAGCTTCAAGTGAAGAGGTTCCAAAACATGTAGTACAGCCGTCTGTCAGGTTAAGGGCTTCCTGTCCATGTTTATTTATTCCACAAATAAGTATAACAGAAAGGTTTCCCTGTCAGGGGTAGAAAACAGTCCCAAACAAAAGTCCACTACAGGAATAAAACCTCCTGACTAACAGATAGACATCACGGGGTCTGCTTCAGTCTTTGCCGGCATGTTCCCTCACAGCCTGCTCCTTCTCTCTCAGCACCAACACTGAATACACCCAGGTCAGGCAAAATTATACCCCAGCTGGGGAGCAAGGTGTGACCAATACTTAACCCCTTGCTGCCTACAGACCTTTCCCTGCCACCCATTTACCTTAAGAATCTCAAAATTCTATGTAGCAGATATACTCTATCAACAACTGACCTGGGCTGTTTGTCACATACCTCCCCCCTCTGTTTGAACCCGTTGGTTCAAACACCAGCTATTATACAGTGGGTTCTAGAAAGGGCATCTGCATTTTTGTGGTTACAACCAGCCCTCTACTGCACTTTAAATGAAAAATCTTGGAGGGCCAGGAACCAACGGGTATCCCTTGCGTTATGATCCTTAGCCTGGGCCATCCATTTCAAGGGAGCATGGTCTGTTATGAGTCGGAAGTGGCGCCCCAGCAAGTAGTACAGTAGAGCCTCTAAAGCCCACTTAATAGCCAAGCACTCTCGCTCCACAATACTGTAATTTCCCTCTGCCGGGGTCAGCTTCTTACTCAAATAGACCACCAGGTGTTCTTCTCTGCCTACCCGTTGTGACAAAACAGCCCCCAGACCCATACTGGAGGCATCGGTCTGGACTACAAACTTCTTGCTAAAGTCTGGGGCCACCAACACAGGCTTGTTAAATAGCGCCTCCTTCAGGCTTTGGAAAGCTGCTTCAGCCTCAGGATTCCATTTAATTGCTACAGAGGAGCTTTTTCCCTTGGTGAGGTCAGTTAAGGGTGCTGCCAGTGTGGCAAAGTTTGGGATGAACCTTCGATAATACTCAACCATGCCAGGAAGGTTCTCACTTGTTTCTTGGCGGCAGGGGCAGGCCAGTCTTTAATGGCTTCTACCTTATGGGCTTGGGGTTTGATTAGGCCCCACCCAATGGTGTATCCTAGATACCGGGCCTCTTTTAACTCTATGGCACACTTCTTTGGGTTTGCGGTTAAGCCAGCGTTTCTGATGGCGTTTATGACAGCCTTTGGGTAGATGACTTTCCTAATCTGTGCTCCAAATAACCAGATCATTCAGATAGGCTGCAGAATAACCCTGATGCAGCCTAAGGATCTTATCCATAATCTGCTGGAATGTAGCGGGATCTCCATTTAACCCAAAGGGTATCCGCACATACTGCCATAACCCCTCATGTGTTGCAAAAGCGTTTTTCTCTTTTGCTTTCTTTGTCAGGGGAACCTGCCAATACACTCTAGTGAGATCCAGAGTGGTTATGTACCTGGCGGGGCCAAACTTCTCCACTAATTCATCAACCCGGGGCATGGGATATGTATCAAACTTTGACACCTCATTCAGTTTCAGGAAGTCATTGCAAAATCTTAAGGACCCATCTAGTTTGGGAACCAAGACCATAGGACTACACCATTCACGTTTAGACTTCTCTATCACCCCGAGGTTGAACATCCTCTGAACTTCCTCGGCTGCTGCCTGTCAACGGGCCTTGGGAATACGATAAGGCTTAAGGCATACTCGAACCTTGCTGTCAGTGACAATGTCATGTTTAATTACATTTGTGCAGCTGGGCAAGTCTGAGAAGAAGTCTTTATTGCACTGTAAAAACCCCCTCTCCTCCTGCTGTTGGGACACCGACATGCACTCAGGTATCTGAACTTCATTTATGCCTCCCTCTTTTTTAAGTGGCTGATCACCCAGGGCTAGGAGAGCTTCCCTGTTTTTCCATGCTTTAATTAAATTTACATAACAGATCTGCTCTTTCTTCCACCTGTCTGGTTGGTATACCTTATAGTTTACTTCCCCAACCTTTTCCAGTATCTCATAGGGTCCTTGCCACTTAGCTAGGAACTTACTTTCCACCGTGGGGGACTAAAACAAGTATGCGATCCCCCGGATGGAAAGTCCGAACCTTCGCTGACCTATTATATACTCGTCTATGGGCTTCCTAGGCTTGCTGCATGTGTTCTCGAACCAGGGGCATTACTGAGGCAATCCTATCCTGCATGGCTGAGATATGTGCAATGACACTCCGGTAGGGAGTAGTTTCAGTCTCCCAAGTTTCTTTAGCAATGTCCAGCAATCCTCTGGGATGCCTCCCATACAGGAGTTCAAAGAGTGAGAACCCCGTGAAAGACTTTGGGAACTCTCTAATGGCGAACAACAGGTATGGCAGTAGACAATCCTAATCTCTCCCATCTTTAGCCACCACCTTCTTGAGCATACTCTTGAGGGTTTTGTTAAACCGTTCTATTAACCCATCTGTCTGAGGGTGGTAAACTGAAGTATGCAAATGCTTAATACTGAACAATTTGCACAATTCTTTCATCACCTTTGGCATGAAGGGAGTCCCTTGGTCGGTTAGAACCTCCTTTGGAATTCCAGTATGGGTAAACATGTGGAACAACTGTTTGGCGATGGACTTGGAGGAAGTGTTTCTTAAGGGAACAGCCTCGGGATACCGGGTGGCATAGTCCATGACGACTAGGATGTACTGATAGCCACTGGCAGACTTAACTACTGGCCCTATCAAATCCATGACAATTTGGTCAAAAGAAATCTCAATCACAGGCAATGGTACCAGTGGGCTATGGTAATGGAGCATAGGGGCTACCTTTTGACACTCAGGACATGACTCACAATAGTTTTTCACATTGGCATGTATCCCAGGCCAGAAGAAACGCTTTACGAGACATTCTTTTGTCTTTTCATAGGCACTGACTGCACTATCCTCCTATAGGGGCCAGGCACCACTAGTTGTTCCATAACCTCACCCGAAACGTTGTCAACTCGATACAACATGTCATGGTTAACCTCCATATGAGGAAACACATTTTCCAGCTCCGGGGCTACCGGGGTCCCATTGTTTACCTTCATTTTACCAGACTTGTACAAGAGTAGGATCCTGTAACTGGGCGGTCCCAAAGTTGTCCTGAGAGACCTCTAGGGTCTCAGGGGTCACCTCCGGTTCACCCGCATAGACTGCTAGGGGAAAAGACACATTTTCATAATGGGTCACCCCTACAGCATTTTCACCAACCTTTGGTTCAAAGGGGTTGGGGTTCACCCCTTCAGTCCCACTAGGAAATCCAGGCTCAAGGCCCTTTTCTTTCACACTGCAGAGTTTCTGGAACCGTGGAACGTCTCTCCCCAATATTGCACTGTGCAACAGGATAGGGGACACAGACACTTCATGGCAAACAGATCCTGAGCTGATTTCAAAGGTCACCAGTGCTGTGGGGTACTTCTTACAGTCACCATGCACACATACTACTCCTACCTGATACTGGGTCAGCAGTTCAGGATCCACCAGCCAGGTATGGACCAGGATGACCAGACTTCCAGAGTCCAGGAGGGCACATACACTTTTCCCCCTTATCTTTACCACAGAGCCCGGGCGAGCAAACAGGGACATGCGTCGAACTACGTCACACTCTATAGGCTCAGGGTTCAAAGGACACTTGGCAGTGATGTGACTCCACTCACTGCACCGCCAACACTGGGGATGCCCACGGGTTCCTCTGGGGCTTCCCGGACGGGGTCTTTCAACAGGGGGTGATGCTCTAAGCACTCTCACTGACCTTTCAGGTCTTCCCCTTTTCGGCTTTACCAATCATCAGGGATCGTGAAGCTGCAGATCCAGTGACCAGGTCCTCTGCCGCCAAATAGCGTTCCACCTGCTCAACCAGAACGTCCTTTGAATTTGGATAAGATTGCCTCATCCACCTCAGCAACTCAGGAGGTAGAGCTTTCAGGAACTGGTCCATTACAACTCTTTCCACTATTTGGGGCCCTGTGAGTATCTCAGGCTGCAGTCACTGTTTGACCACGTTGATTAGGTCATACATTTGGGAGCCGGGGGGATCCATCTGCCTTGAAACTCCAGCTGTGTAATTGCTGTGCTCTTACTGCCGTGGTGACTGCCACATGTCACAAGATCTCAGCCTTTAGTTTGTCATAATCTTGGGCATCTTCAGCAGACAAGTCAAAGTGTGCCTTTTGGGAGTCACCTGCTAACAGTGGGGTCACCAGCGCAGCCTGCGGTCATTAGATTAAGCCTGCCTCTCAGCAGTTCTTTCAAATGTACATAGGAAGGTCTCCACATCATCCTGGAATGACATTTTTTGTAGAAGGTGACTTTTGGTACCTGGCAGGGTGTCACCATTGTTCCCTGTGGAGACATTTGCAGTCTGGGCTGGCATCCGCTGGAGTACTTCTGCTAAGGCCTGTCGGTCTTTCTGCCTGAGCCAAAGCAGCCACTTGAGCCCCAGTTGGCTGGGCCAGTGCAGCCACATCATGCTGGTTGGCTGCTTGGGCTTGCTGCTGCTGAGCCACCAACAGTCTATTAGTTTCTTGTTGTGCAGCAGTAGCTTGCTTATAAGCCTGTTGCTGTGCGGCATTACTCTGGAGCAAGGTCTTTACCAATTCCTCCATGCTACAAATTCACATTTACACTGCAGTACAGTGTGCCTTTAAGTGGTATATACACACTGCTGTCCTTTTAACACAGCTGACACAACGTTCACACAGCTTATTTCAATGCAGTCTTTTAACAACAGGTATACAGTGTATCCAGCAAACTTGCTTTTCAGCGTGGATCAGTAGAGGGCATGCACGCATCCATGTCCACCAATTGTGGGGTGATTAGCTTCAAGTGAAGAGGTTCCAAAACATGTAGTCCAGCCATCTGTCAGGTTAAGGGCTTCCTGCCTACCCCAGCTGACCAATGCTTAACCCCTTGCTGCTTACAGACCTTTCCCTGCCACCCACTTACCTTAAGAATCTCAAGATTCTATGTGGCAGATATACTCCATCAACAACTGACAATCTGACATGGGCTGTTTGTCACAATATATATATATATATATATATATATATATATATATATATATATATAGATATATAGATATATATATATATATTTAACCACTTCAATATTATGCACTTAGAACACTTTCCTACCAGACCAATTTTCAGCTTTCAGTGCTGTTGCGTTTTGAATGAGAATTGCGCGGTCGCGCGACGTTGTAGCCAAAGTTTTTATCATTTTGTTCCCACAAATAGAGTTTTCTTTCGGTGGTATTTGATCACCTCTGCGGTTTTTATTTTTTGCGCTATAAACAAAAAAAGACCGAAAATTTTGAAAAAAAAAAAATTCTCTATTTCTATCACAAAACTTTGTAAATAAGTAAATTTTCTCCATCACTGATGGGCACTGATGAGGCTACACTGACAGGCACTGATCTGGCAGTAGTGATTGGCACTGATGAGGTGGCACTGATGATGAGGCACTTATATGCAGCAATGATGAGCACTGTTAGGCGGCACTGATAAGCAGCACTGACGGGCACTGATATGAAACACTGACGGGCACTGATATGCAGCACTGACGGACACTGATAAGCGGCACTGATGGGCACTCATAGACGGCACTGATTGGCACTCATAGGCGGCACTGGGCACTGATAGGTGGCACTGATGGCCACTGATAGGTGGACACTAGTAGGTGGCACTGGTGGGCACTGATATGTGGCACTGGTATGCACTGATAGGGGCGCTGGTACACACTGATAGGGGCACTGGTGGGCATATGTACAGAAAGGAGCCCATTCCCTGGTGGTCTAGGGTGGCATCTGAAGGTGGCACTAAGCGCCATTCATATTGGGCACTATGCCCCTTACCTGGTGGTCTAGGGTGGTCTCCCTGCTGGTCCAGATCGGCTCCCTGGTAGTCCCTGGTCGGCTCCCTGGTGGTCCTGGGTGGGGACATTGCTGGTGGTCCCTGGGCAGGCTCCCTGGTGGTCTAGTGTGGCGATCCTTGGGGGGGCTGCGCTGATAAATTATCAGCACAAACCCTCCCTGTCAGGAGAGCAGCCGATCGGCTCTCCACTACTCAGGTCTGCAGACCTAAACGATAAACGGCTTTCCTGTGTTACACTGTGACCAGCCGTGATTGGTCACGGCTGATCACATGGTAAAGTGATTCGGATGGAAGCACTTTACCGAGATCAGTATTGCAGGGGGTCAGACTGACCTCCCACACCACCGATCGCCGCGAGGCGCGCCCCCCTGGGCGCGCGGCGGCTTGTTATCCTGAGGACGTCATATGACTTCCAGTCAGGATAACTAAACCACTTCCCGGCCGTCATTCTGCATACGGCGGTCGGGAAGTAGTTAAATAACTCCTAGGTATATTGATACCACTCAATGGGATATACACAAACTTAATATAACTCTATAGCAATTCAGTTATATTCTCATACATGAACCAATAACATTAATATGTGACTAAATAAATTCTCCTGCTCTGATTCAAAGTTCTTTAGGGGAATAAGATCATGTGAGAAGCAGTAGCAGCAAAGGTGGTAGTCCTGCGGCATAGCTCAGTTGATCTGCTGGCTTAGTTTAATAAGGAAGTAGGTACCTGAATTACTGTGTCCAATAAGCCTTTGGAGAAGGCACAAAGATGGCAAACCTCACTGAATTAATGCAAAGCCTTTTTCTTTTGAGATCACTGACTTAAAGGTAATTCGTTATCTAACAGCAAGTCTATGCACTTAATGGCAATTGTAATCCACAGTATGAGTTGGGCTTGTCTTTCCTTGAATGGTATAGACAAAATATGCACTATAATGTATAGGCTTGCACCTGCTCACCACCCTGATGGAGGAACACAGAAGCGGTCCGGCTGCTCAGATGATGCTGAAAGAGCTGGAACTGATGATATCTGCTTGCTCTTTGGGAAAAAGGACTTCCACTGCTCTCCCTGCAGCTCTCCCTGATCGATTGCTGCTGGCGCTGCTGCTGCCGCTGACTCTGGGACAGATTCAGATGTTGATATGCTGGTCCCGCAGATCACTCACTGCAATTCAGTATCACTGCAGAGCGCTGGGCCACTGTATAAATTCAGCCCTCTGGATCACTACATGTAGGCTGCAGGCCGCAATCTGGCTGACAAGGCACACGTCTCCCTTGATCGATCACGCTGTCCAAAGAGACTGAAGCCAACTCCTCCCCTCACTTAAATAGTTTCTCCCACGAAGCATTGTTCCTCCCAAGAGCCTTTATTACAGCATTGCACACTGGTAAATGGAGTCCTTCCTTTGCAGGGTCCGATGACAAGTTTCCTCTGTGACACTACAGATCCCACAAGGCAGCATTTCTCACATGACCATTAACGTTTAACAATCTCAGCACTAGGGGAAAAGTTCATAGCATTCATAGGCAATAATGTCTCTATGTTAAAGGAGCACTATTGGGCTCCTGGCTATATTACTATTGCTTCCTTCTGAAAATGCTAGTTACTTAGCTGCATTGGCTTCAGTATTGAACTCATGACCTGGAAAAAACATGCGTAAAGTAAAGTGAATTCAGAACTCTTGCACTTCATGCTGGTATTTTTTTTTCAACATAGGCTGCAATACTCCCCTCCTCTTCAAACTTTTTTTTTTTTTTTTGCCAGGGTGCATCACCATAGCTCCCTGCACTTAATAGTGTAATGATGCAGAAAGTGGCTCTGATGTCATCACTTCTCTATATCATTGAGGACCACCCACCACTTGGAAAAGATCCACAGAGGAAGATAACCCTATGTATCATACGACTGGCCTGAAGACATATAAAATATGTAAGTTTTAAAACAAAAACACATAAAATATGTTCAAGGGAGGGGGACCTGGGGAGTGGGGTAAGACCTTGAAATCGGGTCTTAAAGTGACATAAAACTCTGTTGTAAAAAACTATATTTGTTATTTTTACCTACAGGTAAGGCTATAATAAGGCTTACCTGTAGCTAAAATGAATATCTCCCAAACGTGCACTTTTTAGGAGATATTCACCCTGCATGCAGCTGCTAATGTCACCACTGCATGCGCTCTAAAGGTCTGGCATAAGGGTCTGGTTCGGATTTTAGGGGGAATCCCACATCATTTTTTAAAAAAAAAATTGGCCTATAAAATCAATACCAGACCCGAAGGGCCTAGTATGGACTGGGGGGGACACTACACAATTTTTTTCAGTGATTTTTATCTATATTTCTGGGAACCGGGGCAATGCATTACAGCCAAAAGTGGTTTTAAATGACAATTTTTCCTGTACAAATGTAATTTTGCTCTGGTACTGTTCTAAACATCACAGAGGTGGGCCCTTTTACAGGCAGACTAAGGGGACCCCCCAGGCACATTATTTAAAGGAATATTTTAATTTTATTGTTTCACTTTAAGCATTATTAAAATCACTGCTCCTGAAAAAAACTATTGATTTAAAAACTTTTTTTTGCATTGATACATGCCCCCTATGGCAGTACCCGGGTCCCTATACACTTTTTATGGCAATAACTTGCATATAAGCCTTTAAAAATGAGCACTTTTGATTTTTCATGTTCGGGTCCCATAAACTTTAACGGTGTTCGAATGTTCGCACAAATTCTTTGTCTTTTCTGGTGCAAACCGAACGGGGGGGGGGGGTGTTCGGCCCATCCCTATTCAGGAGCCATAAATGGTAGATTAGCTTGATGTTGGGTAATTACATTATGTCCTCCCAGCAGAGCGTAGACAAAGCCGCCGCCATCAGAGCAGAGGACATGTGAAGGAGCATTTTTAAGCCCCATGAACGCCGCATGGCTATCCGGCCAGACGCTGGATGATGATGTTGCGACGGCCCACCTGCCCCTGTGCAACCGTGCATGCGTGAATAGTGGGTGGGTGGATAGGGACAAAGCACTTCTCAGTGCACTAGGTTGAATATTGCAACAGAGGTGGGGGAGACCTCACAGCCATCCTGGAAGTCTGAATGCATGTCTGGGGGACATGTGCACACCCAAATGTTGGTTGCATTCAATGGCCCGCATTTGTGGGAATGTTTTGCAGTATAGTCTCCCATAGAAAATGTTGATTCTGGAACTCTGAAAGGGAAGTAACAGTTTTCTGACAAATCTGTTGGGGTATACCGTATATACTCGAGTATAAGCCGAGTTTTTCAGCACATTTTTTGTGCTGAAAAAGACCCCCCTCGGCTTATACTCGAGTCAGTGTCTGTGGGTGATCAGTAGATTCACATTAAACAGAGCCGTGCTGCTTCTAAGAGCCGTTCTGTGCTTTGTAAGTGTGATTAAACACATTGGAATGCAAAGAATGCTGAGAGAGGTGTCAGATTCTCAGCTTGATGTCGGGAGGTGGGCGGGACAAGCTTGTGAAGAGCTGCAGCTCTCTCTCTCTGCATTCTTTGCATTCCAATGTGATTAGTCACAGTTACACAGC
>BLSH010027590.1:1374798-1392528 GCA_018402905.1 Glandirana rugosa | reverse complement strand
CGATATAACAGGTGTTCACTTGGTTGTCATCAACTAATTTGAGTTAATCTCTTTAAGATAACAACGTGTATAATGTTAACGACCACTCACCGTCCCTCACTACTTATGACAAATTCACTGACGGGGAAAAATGAGTAGTTTAAATAGTTCCAATTAAAAACACATTTCAAGAGAAAAATTCAGAAACTAAGTAGATTGTAACAATTAACAACGGATAACTCAACACTGGAAAAAGTTTGCAGTAAGAAAGTATATCTCATGTTCTATTCATTTATG
Source organism: Glandirana rugosa (assembly GCA_018402905.1). Classification (NCBI taxonomy): domain Eukaryota; kingdom Metazoa; phylum Chordata; class Amphibia; order Anura; family Ranidae; genus Glandirana; species Glandirana rugosa. The sequence continues at coordinate 1,392,252 of BLSH010027590.1, read as the reverse complement.
AAATTTGAGTTTAAAACCACACCACAGGTAATTGTTCACACAACGTTATACTCATCACAACTCGCTTGGGCCTGACATTGAACCCGAACGATTTTTGAAATGTCCGGGTCCGGGTCCGTGCCACGGACACCCGAAAGTTCGGTACGGACCCGAACGTTACAGTCCGGGTTCGCTCAACACTACTCATATTGCAACACACTTGTTAATGGACACCACACCAAAATTTGAGTTTAAAGTATTTACTTATCTTGTACTCTATATGAAAGAATGACGTTTGAAAAAGGTCACAACTCAATAGGCAACAATTAACAATGTTAGATGAATCAAAGACTTAAAAAGAGAACTTTACACAAAAATTAACCTTGATAAATTTGATGAGTAAAAAGGGGCAGTCACTTAAACAGTATTCATCACTCCCTGCCACTCACCAGCAATTGTAATATGTGCAACAATAGAATTTCTCTAATTGAGTTTAATCAACTACTGTTGGTTCACTTGTGGACAATATAGCTGTGTATTGTTTGCAGTGAATAAATATAAAGTGATGATTACCCTGAAAAAAATGGATTAACCCAGGTTAAATTGATACCACTCAATGGAATGCAGAGAAAACTGTATCACTTACTGAAATGCAAATAAAACTACTACTCAATAACAGCTCAGCTCAATATTAATGCAACTATAGTAAACAGTAGCAATGATCTATCTAAATCCTCCTGCTCTAATTCCGAGAGTTCTTAGGGGAGTGTAATAACACCAAATAAACAGCACTGAGTCTGATGAAGTGGGGGGATGAGAATCTGTGGTTGTAGCAATCCTGTATTGCAAGGTTCAGTAGATCTTCTGCCGGCTTATATTGATTGGAAGTTAGGTACCTAAAAGCACTGTGTCCTCTAATCACTAAGATGAGGCACAAAAGAGGTTGAACTTCACTGTATTTAACAACCTTCCCAGTGATCACTGACTCGTAGGATAAACTGACAACTAACAGCAATCCAGTGCAGTTATTTACTGTAATCCAAAATGCAATCAAGATATTCCTGAGGAGGACTGCAGGGACAGAATAAGTACTGTTATGGATGGGCCTAGACCGGCTCACCAAACTAGGTAATGACTGCAGTAGACGGTCCGGCTGCACAGATGATGATGGCGCTGGAACCAATGGTATACACTTGCTCTTTGCTCCTTGGAAAAACGGCCTCCACTGCACTCCTTGCAGCTCTCCCTCATCGATCAATGTGGCTGATGCTGTGACTGCTGCTGCTTTGGAATGGACTCAGATGGCAGTAAGCTGGCTCTGCAGATCACTCACCGGAACACTGTAGCACCGCAGCTCGCTGGGGCACAGTAAAAATTCAGCCTGCTGGATCACTGGAAGTAGGCCACAGGCCGCGATCCCGCTGTAAAAGCACACAGGGTCCTTGCTGATCGATCACGCCATCCAAAGAGACTGCAACAAGCTGCTGCCTTGACTTAAATAAGTTCTCCCACAAGGCACTGCTTCCTCCCAATAGCACTCTTTGCAGCACAGACTGATGGGAAATGGAGTCCTTCCACAGCAGTCTGATTTAATTTTTCCTCTGTCACACTACAAGTCCCACAAGGCATCACTCCTGCACAGGTCCATTCTGATTTAACAAGCTAGGGGGAATCCTCCACAGCACTTAATGGGCACAAATGTCTGTATGCCAGAGAAGTGCAGTTGGACTCCTGGCTACATTTAGAAGAGGCTTCCTTCTGGGACGACAGCCATGCAGACCAATTTGATGCAGTGTGCGGCATATGGTCTGAGGACTGTCAGGCTGACCCCCCCCCACCCTTCAACATCTGCAGCAATGCTGGCAGCACTCATATGTCTATTTCCCAAAGACAACCTCTGGATATGATGCTGCACTCAACTTCTTTGGTCAACCATGGCTAGGCCTGTTCTCAGAGGAACCTGTGCTGTTAAACCGCTCTATGGTCTTGACCACCGTTGCAGCTCAGTTTCAGAGTCTTGGCAATCTTCATAAAGCCTAGGCCATCTTTATGTAGAGCAAGAATTCTTTTTTCAGATCCTCAGAGAGTTCTTTGCCATGAGGTGCCATGTTTAACTTCCAGTGACCAGTATGAGAGAGTGAGAGCGATAACACCAAATGTAACCATTTGCCGACCGTCAACCGCAGGTTAACGGCGACAAAGTGGTGCGATATCGCAAATCGCTGTCATCTGACGGCAGCTGCGAGATCGCTCACTGTGTTCGGGGAGGGCCAGGGAGCGGGTGCGGCGGCCTCGATCGCTGCCGGCTACCCGCGATGCCCCCCCCGGAGTGAAAGAACGGAGGTCCGTGTAACTAAACACGGACCTCCGTTCTGTGAAGGGGGAAGGGCTGTGATCACAGCCTTCCTCTACACTGTGAACGCTTCCCTTCCCCTGATAGGGCAGTCCCCCCACAGTTAGAACACGCCCAGGGAACACAGTTAACCCTTAGAGTGGCCCCTGCAGGTTAACCCCTTCACTGCCAATGGCATTTACACAGTAATCAGTGCATTTTTATAGCACTGATCGCTGTATAAATGCCAATGGTCCCAAAAAAGTGTCAAAATGGTCCGACATGTCTGCCCCAATATCGCAGTACTGCTAAAAATCGCAGATCGCCGCCATTACTAATAAAAAATGTAAAAAAATAAAAACCCCAGAAATGAATTCTCATCAGCCGTAAACGCAGCCACTTTTGCGCAAACCAATCAATACACGCCGATTGTGGATTTTTTTATCGCAAATATGAGGAAGAATATAAATCGGCCAAAAACGGTGAAAAAAAATGTTTTTTTAGATTTTTTTTTTTTGGTTTTGTATTTTAGCAAAAAGTAAGAAATTTGCATTTTTTTTGCAAAATTGTCGCTCTTCTTTTGTTTATAGCGGCGATCAGAAATGACGCAGCGATGATCAAATACCACCAAAAGAAAGCTCTGTTTGTGGGAAAAAATGGACGCAAATTTCGTTTGGGTACAACATCGCACGACCGCGCAATTGTCAGTTAAAGCAACGCAGCGCCGAATCGCAAAAAGGGCTCTGGTCCTAAAGTGGGAAATCCTTACGGGGCTGAAGGGGTTAACACACCTGCTCGCCATTCACACCTGAGACCTTGTAACACTAACTAGTCACACCGGGAAGGGAAAATGGCTAACTGGGCCCAATTTTCACTTAGGGGTGTACTCACTTTTGTTGCCAACGGTTTAGACATTAATGGCTGTGTGTTGAGTTATTTTGAGGGGACAGCAAATTTACACTGTTATACAAGCTGTACACTCACTACTTTACATTGTAGCAAAGTGTCATTTCTTTAGTGTTGTCACATGAAAAGATATAATAAAATATTTACAAAAATGTGAGGGGTGTACTCACTGTGAGATACTGTGTATATATAAGTGATTACTCTATGTGTACAGTATGTTTATTCTTTAAATATTTTCTAATGTTTAGAAAGTTAATCTATGTTTCTTATTTCCTGATTTCCACACAGAATGACTAACAACCGATGCATCAAACTGCTCCCCAGCAATAATCAATTACATAAATGTAAGGGTATGAATAAGCAGCATTTCCCAGCAAGTCATGTGATTTATAAAACAACCTCTTTATGGGATTGTGCAATTAAACTACCTAAGTGGGTGTTTTCTTCCCGAACAGATTTTCTGGCAATATCTATGCAACTTCCCTTACCTTCTACAATCCTGCTGACTGGACCTATGTTTGCTGCTCTAACCATACGTCTTCATTTTACAAGCACTACTCACAGAGGCACATAAAGGCAAAAAAGTGCCAATGATCATTAAAACCTCCATATTGTGTAATGTTAGCTCTTCTGAAATGATCTTTTATACAGCAGCACATTGTTCTGAGTTCAAACTGTTTTTGTTTTCATTTTTAACCCTTTTGCTGCCAGGACCTACACTCCACTTTTAAACTCAGCTGGCCAGACCATTTTAGCAATTCTTCCATTGCTTTTTTATTTTACCCTTACAGTTTTCAGAGCTTTTAAGAAACCCCCTAAACCATATATTTTCTGATAGCACATAACCAGTAGAATAAAAAGAAGGTGCTACTGATCTCTAGGGACACATGATATTTGCGCAAATGTTTATCAAAACGATATTTTTGCTAAAAATACACTAAAATCATTATTAGCAGAAACAAACATAGCAAATTTTACAAATTAACTGCTAAATTCCTGCTAAATCTGAAAGTTTAACCTGTATTGAGTTAAACCACTTCAGCCCCGGAAGGGTTTCCCACTTCAGGACCAGAGCACTTTTTGCGTTTCGGCACTGTGTCGCTTTAACTGACAATTGCGCGGTCATGCAACGTTGTACCCAAATGAAATTTGCGTCCTTTTGTTCCCACAAATAGCGCTTTCTTTTGGTGGTATTTGATCACCTCTGCGTCATTTCTGATCACCGCTATAGACAGAAAAAGAGCGACAATTTTGCAAAAAAAAGGAATATTTCTTACTTTTTGTTAACATACAAATCCCCCCCAAAAATATAAAAAAACAAATTTATTCATCGGTTTTGGCTCATTTATATTCTTCCTCATATTTTTGGTAAAAAAACAATCGCAATTGCCATTTATTGACTGGTTTGTGCAAAAGTTGCCACGTTTACAAATGATGAGAATTAATTTATGGGCTATTTATTTATGGGGGTTTTTTTTTTTACTAGTAATGGCAGCAATCTGCGATTTTTAGCAGGACTGCGATATTGTGGCGGACATGTAGGACCATTTTGACACTTTTTTGGGACCATTGGCATTTATACATCGATCAGTGCTATGAAAATGCACTGATTATTGTGTAAATGTCACTGACAGGGAAGGGGTTAACCTGCAGGGGGCGCTCTAAGGGTTAACTGTGTTCCCTGTGTGTGTTACTAACTGTATGGGGGCCGGGCTGAGTGGGGGAGGAGAGTGATCATACACAGGAAGCCTGCGATCACATTCCTTCCCCCTGTCAGAACGGAGATCCGTGTGTTTACATACATGGACCTCCGTTCTGTCACTGCGGGGGGGAGCAATCGCAGGGAGCCAGCGGACATCGAGTCCACCCTACCCACTCGCTGGTTCCCCCAGAAGACAGTGAGTGCACAAGTGCGCGCTCACGATCTGTGATCTCACAGCCGCCGTCAGGCGACAGCAGTTTGCAATATCGAGCCAAGTTGCCGCCGTGATGCCACGGCGGGCGGTCAGCAACTGGTTAATAAATAACAAATATTTGTAAATTTTAAATTGCGCCTTCTTGCAAAACGGTGACATTGAAACATACGCAAAACTGTAAATAACCAAATTTCTGTAAACATCTGGAGGTCTTCATTTTTCACTTACAGCTTTCAGAGATTGTAAAAGACCACCCCCCCCCCCCCCAAACCATATATTTTTTGAAATCACATGACCAGTCGAGTAAAAAGAAGGTGCTACTGATTTCTAGGAAAAGACAGACAGGGAAGCACCACCTGAGTGTAGTATTAAAAACTAATTTTTGCTGAAAAGGGATTGAAGCTGGATGGCCTGAAAAGGGATCGAGAAAGCTGCCGTGGACACAGGGCAGATGTGACATCACTGGGGGCGGGGAGACGCCGAAATGCACTCATCAGAGTCTGTAACAAGCAAGGCTATGCGCTCGGAGCTGCAGCTCCTTCCAGAGACCTGGGGATGAACTGCACTAACAGTCTATATATAGTGTGGTGTGCTGGTCATGGGACTGCAGAGCCCAGCAACTCTTCAGGAACAAACATAGCAGCATTCTTTTAACCGGGGAAGGGGAAGGAGGATGAGAACAAGGGGAACACATTGCACATACTAGAATACACTGAAAAAAAACAGCAATAAGTCTCTAACAAAATATATTATGAGAAAGAAGTCAATAAAAACAATATAATAAAAATATATTGACGGGGGCGTGGTCTGACCTCACGCAGAGATGGCCGTCTGAAGCGAGAGCTCCCATCATCTCTTCAATCTCTAAGCCCCTACGGAAGACACAGAGCCACCAAAGCCACCATAAATCATGGGCACAGTGTCCCGCAACTCCTCGGCCTCTCGCTCCCATTCACTACACGAGACCAGCGGCGCTCTGAGCCAAAACCTGCCAGGGCTGTTCCACACACAATGAGCCAACATGGCGTCGCTGTGACAGGGACAGTCACAGGCTGTGACTCCACCACCTTCCAACGTACTGCAGCCAGCAGCATCACAGGGTCCCACAATCCTTTGTCTCAGCAACTAAGCATATACAATCTGAGAGTAGTGGCCACAGACATAAAGGAAACCCTATCTGCAGCTATTTCAGAGCTCAGACTGGACATCCATGCTCTCGCAGACAGTGCAGGAAGAAGAGAAAATGGCGGTGAAGCAAGGCACGGTCCTTTGCAGGACGACGCACAAGTTTGACACACACACACCCTGCAGCTCAGAAATCCCCAAAGACACGTGGAGGACTTCGATAACAAGGGTAGACGTCACAACCTGCCTATACGCTGTATATCTGAGTCAGTGGACAACGACTAAATCATCGCCACAGTGACAGACCTATTCATCGACCTTCTTAACAGGCCAGCACAAACTGCCACTGAAATGGAACGGATCCACCGAGCCCTTAGACCGAAAGGATATGACACAGACCCCCCCAAGGGACATCATATGCTGCATTGTAAATTGAAAGAGGAGATTTTAAGAAAAGCCAGGAACAGGTTCCACATCACATTTGGAGGATCTAATTTGCACATCTTTCAAGATCTTTTCGGTATCACTCTACAACATAGGAGAGACCTTAGACCCTTACTAGATGTCATGCATGCTGAAGGCATAACAAACAGATGGAAATACCCTTTCTACGTCTCTGCCTTAGCTCATGGGAAATCAGCATTGCTAAGAGTCCCAAAAGACATCCAACACTTCTTTGAGATCCTGGGAATACCGGTAATTGATGTATCCAATTGGTATGTGGAATTTCGTCCCCCCCATATCGGAAGACCGGCACACAGAGAAGAACAAATGGAATACCAAGATACACTATACCGCAAGCGCTGCTCTCCATCAGCTAGCGGACCACAGGAACACCTCATGGGGCCAACCCTACCAAAGCACCGAAACTGCGGAGGGCCCGAAGAGACAACTAAGAGTACGGGTCGGCATTTTTGAATTGATTCAGCCGAACAATACCCACAAACCCTTCTTTCGTTGAACCCTCCTGCTGCCTTCACCTTTGTCCGGTAAGACAATCTCTGCCATTTCTAACAGCTAACTCAGTACGAGATCACTCGTTCACAATTCAGCAACAGATAGTATTGATTACAGTCTGTATAACTGCGCGAACCTCCAGAGACAGAGCATTTGGCCTACTGCCATAGCTTACCTAAACCTCAAAGCCTTGCATCCAGTTATGTATGGTTATAGTATTAATCGCCCAAATAGGGTCTCTTGCTCTGGTTTCATGATCCTACTAAATATGTTTGTTTCTTTCCTCTAGTTCAGACCGTCTAAATGTTGATGTTCTATCACAGTTTTCACGAAATACAACCCTGTCTGAGATTTGCAGGTATGGTTCCAATGCTATTCCACAACTCAACCCACTCACTACCACGAAAATCACCCCCATACCCCTCAACACACACCATACTGAACATGTGGCTACAGCTGATTACAACATATATCTGATGCCTCCAAGTAACCTCCCATACAACATGCTCTCGATGACACAACGGTGGAACAAACCGTATACTAAGCAAACCCATTTTGCCCGAGGTTGAGCCAAACCCCTTATGGTGACTTGTGATCACAGATCATCTCTACCGAGCAATTTACCACATTTATCCGTCACCACTTACCGAACAAACATTTCACAGATAAAAGGGCAAGTACACATCTATTGTCGGTTTCACCCTGAGAAGAAACCCTTTTCATCTCGTCCCACCCCTCACACCCCCCTCCCCCCCTTTTTTTCAAGTACTGCAGGAATGGCGGCCCACAACCCTATAAACAGAACAAACAAGCTCAAACTGTACTCACTGAATGTCAAAGGCCTTAATGTACCAGAAAAGAGATGACGCCTTCTCTTAGCTCTGCAAAAAGCTAGGGCTGATGTGGTCTTCCTACAAGAGACCCACTTTAGGGCTGATAAGATCCCCAAGTTACAAAACAAAATGTACCCCATGCTCTTGCAAGCACCCAACTTTGAATCTAAAACCAAAGGTGTATCAATTCTAATCGTCAAACATTGCCCGATCCAAATCCTAGACATACTTAAAGACAAATCAGGCCAATTCTTATTCCTCAAAGGGTCCATTCATGGCAAATCAATTACATTGGTCAATATATATGCCCCCAATGACCCCCAGGTTCCCTTTTTTCCAAAACATGTTCAAACATCTTACACCCTTCCATAAAGGTATATTTGTATTGGGTGGAGACTTTAACATAGCCCTCAACGCTACCCAAGACACCTCCTCCATTAAATACAGTGCCCTAAAAACTATCAAAACACTTTTCAAAGACCTCACTGTACATGATACGTGGCAAATCCTACACCCCCAAACTAAAGACTTCACATTCTTCTCAACACCACATGGCAAATATACTAGAACTGACCTCTTTTTCATCACCCAAAATGATCTCACATACCCGACTAATGCAACCATCGACCCAATGTTCCTTTTGGACCGTAACCTCATTTCCATGACCATTCTGCTCCCTTCCACCAAAATGGGACCCAAAATCTGGATACTAGATAATTCCCTACTCTCTGACCCTGAAACTGAACAAAAAATCAAGTTAAAATTATCACAATACTTCAAAGAAAATGGATCTGCAGAAATAGCACTAGTAACAAGGTGGGCAGCGCACAAGTGTGGGATTAGAGGAGAGTTTATACGCTAAATGGAAAAGAGACAGACTAAAACGCATAACTGATTTAGCCGCACGTATTCACGCACTCGAAAGCCAACATAAACAGTCTAAAGCAACACTAACAAGAACAAGAAGAAATGCTGGCGGAACTAGATAGATCTACAAAGCGCAAATACGTACTATCCCAGAAACTCTATGAATTCTATGAATTTGGGAACAAGGCAGGTAAAATGCTAGTGAGAGCACTCCAAACTAAAAGAGCTGCAAACACTCCATCACAGACCCAACTGAAAATAAATAGTAACCTCAGATGGAATAGCTGCTCAATTTGTACGCTTCTACTCCAAGCTATATAATCTAGCACCTACATCAAACACCCTGGACATAGACAAGAGACTGGACTTGATAAACAAATTTCTCGACCAATACAGCCCAACCACAGACACCATAGACTTGAATCATCCAATTTCCCTAGAGGAAGTAAGGGTAGCACTTAAGCAAATGAAGACGGGTAAGAGTCCAGGCCCAGACGGGTTAACGGTCAGATACTTTAAAACTTCTTCAGAACTAACACTCCAACAGGCTAGTTAACACTGAAACCGGACAAGGACCTATTGCTGGCGGCAAATTATAGGCCCATATGCCTCCTAAATGTAGATCTAAAACTTTATGCCAAGATACTCGCTAATAGAATACTCCCATTCCTCCCCAAATTAATCTCTTTAGACCAAGTAGAATTTATCCCAGGTAGGGAGGCTAGGGATATTACCCTGAAGGCCATAAATATTCATCGCTGGCTCTCTACATCAGAGAAACCAGGTTTCTTCCTCTTGTTGGATTTGGAGAAGGCGTTCGACAGGGCGGCCTGAGACTTCATGACCTTTGCACTACAAAAAAATGGGCTTTCAAGACCAAATGCTCCAATACATTCTTGCCCTCTATTCCTCCCCCACAGAAAAAAGGTCAACGGTCACCTGTCAGACACCTTCCCCATCTCTAACGGAACCCGCCAGGGCTGCCCTCTGTCACCCATCATCTTTGTACTGACACTGGAAACCATTCTTCTCAGACAACCCGGATATTAGTGGGGTAAAAATAAACAAAAACCAATACATGCTAGCGGCTTACACCAATGTTATTTTACTGTTCCTCACAAACCCTTTAATAACAGTCCCAAACTTACTTAAAGACTTCTCCCATTTCAAATTGCTTTCCAACTTACAAATCAATTTTACTAAATCCAGAGCACTAAATGTTTCACTTCCCACAGCCATGGTCGCACATTGTCAAAACACCTTTCCATTCGGTTGGGACTCCCACAGCATCAAATACCTAGGTATACACCTCGCAACGAAACTGACAGACTTATACACTAGAAGCCACCTTCCTGTACTTAAATTGATCCAACAAGACCTATGTAAATGGCACTCAGGCCCCTTCTCTTGGTTCAGTAGGGCAGCAGTGATAAAAATGAACATACTGCCCCGAATTCTGTACATTCTGCAAACTGTACCAGTCAAGGTACCCGTTTCATTCTACTCCACCTACAAGCGCCTTTGCACACAATTTCTATGGTCCTCCAAACTCCCCAGACTGAGCTGGAAAAATCTAGTGACCCCGAAATTAAAGAGTGGATTGGGCTTACCAGATATTCACAAATATTTCCGGACCACCAAAGATTGAGTTGGACTGGAGGACTCAGCTTCCCAAATCCTGCTAGCTTCTCTGCCATGGATCAAAACACCCTCAATTCCGAAACACAGATTTTACTCCAGGTCGCACATCACTGCATCCAAACGAACCATATTCAGAGCCAAATCTCAGGGCAAAAAATTTCTTTGAAAGAGGCAAATTGATTCCGTTCCAAATTCTTGGATCACACCTGCCAAACCACACTATTCCATTCTTCAAATATCTCCAAATTAGACACTTCCTCCTAAGCTCCAAACCTATCTCCCTTTGGAATAGAGACCGTACACCCTTTGAGTCCATCTGCACAAGAAGCGAACCACAGAGACACCTCATCTCTGACATATACGTCTCTGAACACAGCATCACAACGTTGGGAGAAAGTACTACAAAGAAGTCTTACCAAAGAAGAATGGGAACAAGCTTACACCCACATTCACAAGGGGTCTCTGAACATCTCGGCACAGGAAAATGGCTTCAAAATTTACACGAATTGGTACAGAACCCCAGATAAATTACACAAGTTCTACCTGAATGTTTCTCCACTCTACTGGAGATACAACCAAGCACAGGGTTCCATGCTCCATATATGATGGGAGTGTTCCCTAATACAACCCTTCTGGAAAGAGGTCCACCGCCTGATTACCCAAATAGCTACGTACACTCCTGACTTTTCACCGGCCCAATACCTACTTCACCACACGTCCATTCCTCAATTGGCCTATAAAAAAATCCCTAACCCTCCATCTAATAAATGCTACCAAAATGAGCATACAGGTTCACTGGAAGAAAACCTCTCCTCCAACCATCTCTGAATGGCTGAAACGTACAAGCCAAATAGATGAAGTTGAGGAGTTAATTCAACAATCAAAAGAGAACCATTCCAAATTCCACAAAATTTTGGCTTGCTGGAGACACTTCAGGAGTTCAGATGAATATCGGCCACCATTCTAACCTAATAACCAAAAAGATCCAACCCGAACAAATAGGGCCCCAAACAAACATCTGACGAATTAGTATATCCCTTCCTCCCCCTACTCTCCCATTCCCTCTACCCCACTCACACAAAACAGCTCCTCGCACCATCCTATCAAATAGATTTCAACTAACGGAAAACATTGGAGGCATAATACCTGGTTAAATCTTGTGTCACTCGTACGAGCATGGTTTCAACTACAACTAATCTGGGCCCGACCCATTCACAGATAGAACCCACAAGGGGTGTTTGGGTAGTCAGGGGCATCAATACTGACTCGACACACAGGCATCTCACACCTCCAAACCTGAAACTAGCATATGTATTAGGTACAAGATATAATATGCCCTTCTTGCTCCCCCTTCTTCCAAAATATATTTTTAACATGAAATCATAACAACTTTTGTACCGTGTGTCATGAAACCATAGTAAACATTCTGTCATGTAACCTAAGCAAACGTTCATGTCTTATCTGTTGCCTACCTTTGCTGCATGTGTCCAGTTAAAGGCCGGGCCTCCCTCACCTGTGAGCTTTTGTAGGCCCTCCTCAGCTGGCCTCTGCCCCAGGCCTTAATTGGTAACAGGATATATACCTGGCAGTGTAAGGCCTCATTGCTGATCACCATTTGTCTGTGTTTGGCTTGTGTGTGATTGTTTCCTTTGATTTCTCTGTAGTCTTATCCGTGTATTGATCCTTGGCTTGTCTGACTATTCCTTCCTGCCTGATACCTCGACCTTCGACTTGTCTTCAGTTTCTCCTGTCTTCTGGTTGTCCTGACCCTTCGCTATTCTTCTGACTATTCTCTCTGTTCCTGTGCTGCTGCTTCCCCTCTTTCACCTGGTGCCAGCCGAGCATGAGCTAGGGGACCCTGGGGCCTGCGACCTGGATCCAGTTGCAGCCAAATCCATCCTCACCACTAGAGGCTCTGGTGAACACCCTCTGGCTCTTAGACTCCACTCCCTGGGGAAACCGATGCACTAGCTCCCTGAGTTTCAGTGCCTGTGCTCTAACGAGCCCTCTTCCCGTATCAGCCAGTACTACTTAGCAGCAGTCAGCCATAGGTGCATAACCTTGCATCCACTTCCCAACCTTAGCGTGCGCTTCGCACTTCTGTGATGCAATTCACACTCCTTCGGTACGCATCCGTCACCAGACCTCAGGTGCCGTGGCACTGTGAAAGGGTTTTTGTTTATTTGTTTCGATATGTTGAACCACTTTTGAACATCTACAGCATATATGTAAACCCTATCATTTTAATGCTGAAGTCCTATTACTTGTATCACTTGTAAAAACTTAATAAAAACATTTTTTGGGGGAAAAAAAATATATTGACTGCAGCAAAATATACCAGGTAAAAAAAGCCCTAAGACTAAAAGACTAAGGGTGTATATATGAACAGTATCACACAAAAGTGAGTACACCACTCACATTTTTGTAAATATCTTAATATATTTTTTCACGAGACAACACCGAAGAAATGACACTTTGTTACAATGTAAAGTAGTGTGTGTACAGCTTATATAACAGTGTATATTTGCTGTCCCCTCAAAATAACTCAACACACAGCCATTGATGTCTAAACCATTGGCAACAAAAGTGAGTACACCCCTAAGTAAAAATGTCCAAATTGGGCCCAAAGTGTCAATATTTTGTGTGGCCACCATTATTTTCCAGCACTGTCTTAACCCTCTTGGGCATGGAGTTCACCAAAGCTTCACAGGTTGCCACTGGAGTCCTCTTCCACTCCGCCATGACAACATCATGTAGCTGGTGGATGTTAGAGACCTTGGGCTCCTCCGCCTTCTGTTTAAGGATGCCCCACAGATACTCAATAGGGATAAGGTCTGGAGACATGCTTGGCCAGTCCATCACCTTTACCCTCAGCTTCTTTATCAAGGCATTGGTCGTCTTGGAGGTGTGTTTGGGGTCGTTATCATATTGGAATACTGCCTTGTGGCCCAGTCTCCAAAGGGAGGGGATCATGCTCTGCTTCAATATGTCACAGTACATGTTGGCATTCATGGTTCCCTCAATGAACTGTAGCTCCCCATTGCCGGCAGCATTCATGCAGCCCCAGACCATGAAACTCCCACCACCATGCTTGACTGTAGGCAAGCACACTTGTCTTTGTACTCCTCACCTGGTTGCCGCCACACACGCTTGACACCATCTGAACCAAATAAGTTTATCTTGGTCTCATCAGACCACAGGACATGGTTCCAGTAATCCATGTCCTTAATTTTCTTGTCTTCAGCAAACTGTTTGCAGGCTTTCTTGTGCATCATCTTTAGAAGATGCTTCCTTCTGGGACGACAGCCATGCAGACCAATTTGATGCAGTGTGCGGCGTATGGCCTGCAGCAATGCTGGCAGCACTCATACCTCTATTTCCCAAAGACAACCTTGGGATATGACGCTGAGCACGTGCACTCAACTTCTTTGGTCGACCGTGGCGAGGCCTGTTCTGAGTGGAACCTGTCCTGTTAAACCGCTGTATGGTCTTGGCCACCGTACTGCAGCTCAGTTTCAGGGTCTTGGCAATCTTCTTATAGCCTAGGCCATCTTTATGTAGAGCAACAATTCTTTTTTTCAGATCCTCAGAGAGTTCTTTGCCATGAAGTGCCATGTTGAACTTTCAGTGACCAGTATGAGATAGTGAGAGCGATAACACCAAATTTAACACACCTGCTCCCCATTCACACCTGAGACCTTGTAACACTAACGAGTCTCATGACACTGGGGAGGGAACATAGCTAATTGGGCCCAATTTGGACATTTTCACTTAGGGGTGTACTCACTTTTGTTGCCAGCGGTTTAGACATTAATGGCTGTGTGTTGGATTATTTTGAGGGGACAGTAAATTTACACTGTTATACAAGCTGTACACCCACTGCTTTACATCATAGCAAAGTGTAATTTCTTCAGTGTTGTCACATGAAAAGATAGAATAAAATATTTAAAAAATGTGAGGGGTGCACACACTTTTGTGAGATACTCTATATATGTATGACAAGAAAGGACAGTTTGCTACAATGTAAAGTAGTGAGTGTACAGCTTGTATAACAGTGCAACTTTGCTGCCCCCTCAAAATAACTCAACACACAGCCATTAATGTCTAAACCACTGGCAACAAAAGTGAGTACACCCCTAAGTGAAAATGTCCAAATGGGTCCAATTAGCCATTTTCCCTCCACCGGTGTCATGTGACTCATTAGTGTTACAAGGTCTCAGGTGTGAATGGGGAGCAGGTGTGTTAAATTTGGTGTTATCACTCTCACTCTCTCATACTGGTCACTTGAAGTTCAACATGGCACCTTATAGCAAAGAACTCTCTGAGCATCTGAAAAAAAGAATTGTTGCTCTACATAAAGATGACCTAGGCTATATGAAGACCCTGAAACTGAGCTGCAGCATGGTGGCCAAGACCATACAGCATTTTAACAGGACAGGTTCCACTCAGAATCTGTGTCGCCATGGTCGACCAAAGAAGTTGAGTGCACATGTACAACGTCATATCCAGAGGTTGTCTTTGGGAAATAGACGTATGAGTGCTGCCAGCATTGCTGCAGAAGTTGAAGGGCTGGGGGGTCAGCCTGTCAGTGCTTAGACCATACGCCACACACTGCATCAAATAGGTCTGTATGTCTGACGTTTCTGAAGGAAGCCTCTTCTAAAGATGATGCACAAGAAAGCCCGAAAACAGTTTGTTGCAGATAAACAAAATAAGGATATGGATTACTGGAACCATGTCCTGTGGTCTGAGGCGACCAAGATAAACTTATTTGGTTCAGATGGTGTCAAGCGTGTGTGGTGGCAACCAGGTGAGGAGTACAAAGACAAGTGTGCCTGTGCACTGGGGAACTACAGTACATTGAGGGAACCATGAATGCCGACATGTACAGTGACTAGTGTTGAGCGAACCCGGACTGTAATGTTCGGGTCCGTACCGAACTTTCGGGTGTCCGGGGTACGGACCCGGACCCGGACATTTCAAAAATCGTTCGGGTTCGGTCCGGGGTTCTGCTATTTTACTCCACGTGTTGAGAAGCTGCAGGGCAGCCAATCAACAAGCGTTTCACTGGTTTGCCCTTAGAAGCCATCACAGCCATGCCTACTAATGGCATGGCTGTGATTGGCCAGTGCATCATGTGACCCAGCCTCTTTATAAGCTGGAGTCACAGTGCTGCAGTCACATGCTCCTTGGGTTAGTGTAGGGAAAGGAAGCTGAAAGCGTGAGGGAGAGATTAGAGACATTTTAAGATCTGATCCTGCATCCTGAGATTACTTTACTACTGCTGTCTGTGTGCTGTTGCTCTGAGGACAGATAGCAGAAATTAGAGATTTCACATACCGCTGCTTTGAGTTGCAGATCAAACTCTGCATAAAACAACGATCACTACGATCGTGCTCAACGATCAGATTGTTGGACTAATTGGAGATTTCAAATACCGCTGCTTTGAGCAACTCAAACTCTGCATAAAACAACGATCGCCACGATCGTGCTCAACGATCAGATTGTTGGGGAAATTGGAGATTTCAAATACTGCTGCTTAGAGTTGGAGATTGCAGATTAAACTCTGTCTAAAGAAACGATCGTACGTTCGTACACAACGATCAGATTGTGAGATCGTACACAACGATCAGATTGTGGGAGTAATTTGAGATTTCACATACTGCTGCTTTGAGTGATCTGACTGCACTAGGTAGATGCTTCTGCTTAGAGGGACAGATTCTTGTTCCAAAACCATTGCCTACTGCTATAGGGCCAGCTGTTGCTGTAAGTGACACATTATTTTTCAAAAATCATCTCCTAGTTCAAAAGGGAGAGTTCCCAGGTGTTGCTTAGAGGGACAGATTCTTGTTCCAAAACCATTGCCTACTCCTATAGGGCCAGCTGTTGCTGTAAGTGACAAATTATTGTTGAAAAATCATCTCCTAGTTGTAAAGGGAGAGCTTCCAGCTGTTGGTGTGAGCAGTGCATTTCTTGCACCAAAATAAAAAGTCCAGCTACGTTGGTGTTTTAAAAAAAAAAGTTATTAATTGGTATTAATAAATACTTACATAGGGCTACATAAAACATTTGCGGGCCCAATGAGGAGAGCAAATAAGGGACGTGGTCATGGTGCTGCTGCTGATGCTAGTGTTGCTGGTGTTGGTGGTGTTGGTGAACCTCCTGTTGGAAGGAGAGGACGTGATTGAGGTGTGCCAGCTATACGCACAAGGGAAACACCTTCCTCAGGTAGCCAACAGAACCTTCACCGGTATATGGTAGGCCAGAATGCCCCTCAACGATTGTTGAGGCCAGAACAAGTACAGGCGATAGTAGATTGGGTGGCTGACAATGCCTCCAGTTCCTTCACATTATCTCCCTCCCGGTCCCTTGATGAAAGCTCAGAGTTGGCACCTGAACCCCATGGTCATCTGTCTTTCACCTCAGCCCCTTGTAAATTAGGCAAGCAGTCTGAGCCCCAAGTCCTGCAAGAGACTCTTGTGTTTTTTGATGACTCTCCTGGTGTGCTTTCCGTGGGCCATCCACATAGCGCTGCCCCAGAAGTGGAAGACATTGAGTGCACCGATGCCCAACCACTTCTGTTGCAGGATGCAGTAGTTTTTTGTGTTCTCAGAGAACGTCCTGAACCCCGAGTCTGACGAACGGATTAAATGTTCCCCGACTCCACTTTCTGTCTACTGGTACCCCAAGTCCACGGTTGAGACTCGAAAGTAGTTCCCTGGCCCTCCCTCTATTACACTTCCTTGACCTCCGTAACAGTCGGTGGGTTAGATGATAGCGGACATGAACAAGACCGGAGTTGTTAGCAACTCCCCGTAAGACCGGATGGTATATGGCCACTTCCAAGACAACCGATGGACTCCTTCCACAAAGGGAACACGCATATCGACCGTGTGGA
>BLSH010027590.1:1359787-1374292 GCA_018402905.1 Glandirana rugosa | reverse complement strand
TGGAAGGGAAACTCCTACGGGGTGTCTACGAGTTATCCCAAATCCCAGACCTCTGTACGAACCGGTAAGGTAGTAGAAATGGGAGTCGAAGAAATCGTTCCGTCACCAGTAGAACCTCCACACAGACCCCAACAATAGCACAACCTTATGACGGGACGTCGGGTCAGAGACTTCCCTCTCTTAGTACGAGACGAAGTCATACAGTGACAATCTCAACTCGCTTGGCGACCTTCAAGCCCAAGACGACCAGGCCGGCTTGAAGTCCTGTTTCAGGCCCAGGCCCAGGCCTGCTTTTATTTTTTTAAAAATATTTAAAGTTATTTCCCTGTCCCCATTTCTTTGTAGGTCACTTGTCCTACCCTTACCCCCATTTCCTTCCTTTTGCAGCCCTCTAGGGCTTTCAAGGACTTTGTTACAGCCATTTTTGTGCCTAAAAGTTCGGGTCCCCATTGATTTCAATGGGGTTCGGTGTCCGTGCGATCGTTCGGGTTCCGTCCGGACCCGGACCCGGACTTTGTCCTGAAGTTCGGCCGGACCAGCAGAACCCGAACTTCCAGCGGTTCGCTCAACTCTAACAGTGACATACTGAAGCAGAGCATGATTCTCTCCCTTCAGAGACTGGGCTGCAGGGCAGTATTCCAACACGATAACAACCCCAGACACACCTCCAAGATGACCACTGCCTTGCTAAAGAAGCTGAGGGTAAAGATGATGGAATGGCCAAGCATGTCTCCAGACCCTAAACCCTATTGAGCATCTGTGGGGCATCCTCAAAGGGAAGGTGGAGGAGTGCAAGGTCTCTAACATCCACCAACTCTGTGATGTCATCATGGAGGAGCGGAAGAGGACTCCATTGGCAACCCGTGAAGCTCTGGTGAACCCCGTGCCCAAGAGGGTTAAGGCAGTGCTGGAAAATAATGGTGGCCACATAAAATATTGACACTTTGGGCTCAATTTGGACATTTTCCCTTAGGGGTGTACTCACTTTTGTTGCCAGCAGTTTAGACATTAATGGCTGTGTGTTAAGTTATTTTGAGGGGCAGCAAATTTACACTGTTATACAAGCTGTACACTCACTACTTTACATTATAGCAAATTGTCATTTCTTCAGTCTTGTCACATGAAAAGATAGAATAAAATATTTACAAAAATGTCAGGGGTGTACTCACTTTTGTGAGATACTGTATATATATATATATATATATATATATATATATATACACATATGTGGATGTATATGTATACCCACACTAACACCTTAGTGTGAAATTAAGTGCTGAAACTAAATATAGACAAATGGAAAATATCCTGGCAAACCATTGGTCTATACTACTGGAAGACCCCCACCTCAACACCTCCCTTACGAATAAACAAAAAGTTTCCTATAGGAGAGCCAGGAATATAAAAAGCAAGATAGCCCGCAGTAAAATTTCCTCTCTGACACTCATTCCATTGGTAGGGATGTACCAATGCAAAAATGCTCTCTGTCTGACCTGCACATTCGTACAACACGGCCAAAAAAGCTTCTTGGTAAAGAACAACACATACAATATCACAGTTCTACAACTGCTCTACCGAGTTCATAGTATATTGTCTCACTTGCCCATGTGGCTTGTTCTACGTAGGGAGAACAATTAGAACTCTTAGAAAACGTTTTGGGGAACATAGGAGGTTTATTGAAGGAGGTAAGGACCATCATGGTGTCCCAAAACATTTTCTACAACATCATAACAAATCTACTGTGGGACAGAGGGATTGGATCATTGAGGCCATTTCTGGTAGCCTCCCGGCGGCGGAATGTTTTAAACGCTTATTCCAGCGTGAAACATTCTGGATCTATTCTTTTGGGTACTCTTGCGCCGGGAGGGTTAAACGAAGAAATCGAGGTACACTGCTTATTTTAACATTGCTTTCCAGTTCCATATTCTTAGGTGTTAGTGTGAGTATACATATACATCCCCATTTATTTATAACAGACAGACCCTTATGGTCCCCAATAGATCCTACAACACATAGTCACCTGGCCACTCAGCTACTGTAAGTATCAATATATTGCATATAGAGCCTAGTTGGTCCACCTTCACATCCCTGTGATTTCATATAGTACAAACATTGAAGGCTCAGCCTCCCTGGTATATATGTATTCATATATTTTGACTTATGTGTAATCCACGGTCCCTAATTTCTTTCTTCTTCTGTTTTATGTATTTTAGTGTAGCCAATGGCCCCCTTAGGGGTGGCTGGTTGTTGTGGTTCACCTGATCACACTGCCCTCAATCACACTTTTCCGCACATCCTGAGACACAGAACAGGCTGGTACTTTGGTTTGCTTTTTATTAGGGGATTAGAACTTGGATAGTGTAGGGATGATTATGGGATGCCAAAAGAATTGAACAGTTCTGTACGTGGGACCACTATATACACCTCCGTATATACACTTCTCCTTCTTCCTCCAGCACTGACACTTGCTGAGTGTTACACTCCTTTTTCTTCACTCCTGCACACTTGCTTCTCACAGATGAGACCTGGAATGATATTTACCAGACCTCCAAACATTTCCTTAGGCCTAGCTAGCACATGGTGAGGCCTGCTGTAGCTGAAGCAGGACCTCCGGACCGCCCATTACAGGCAGATGCTAATAGCCTCCAAAGTGTAGCAAAGTACTGTGCGCTAGCTGGCTTGATGGACTACTACTCCTAGCCCATCTTCTTCCAGGCCCTGACAGCTCCTTCAGCTGCAATGGCCTTTTCCACTGCCACAGCAACATAGAAATCCCACACTGGCTTCTGCATTCTTCCCAAACTGTCTCTCACCCCAATCCGCTCTGGAATGTCTCTAACAGTATCCCAGGGCATGTTGCTCACCGTCTCCTGACACTTGTAGTTCCACACTGAAGATCTCTCCCGGTAGTGCTCTCTTCCGCTGTCCTTTCCGCTCTGCCTTGTGTCTGCCACCAAGATCTCTCTCCTCCTGGCTGCACCTTAGCACTCCAGGCTCAGGGTCAACCCCCCAGAATTGGATCTTCCCCTAGTCCGCGACAGCCCACACTACTCTATCTCCAGACATCCACCCGAACTTCTCCTCCCAGATTGGGCTGACCCTGGGTATTTAAAGAGGCCTGCCTCCTGCCAATCCAGATTGAGAATTGGTCTGGGCTCCTTAGAACACTCCAAATGGCTACACCTCCCCTCCCACCTCTCTTTCCAGAAAACACCAGAAGCCTCTGGAAAGAAGTGGGAGGTTCTGATGACACCATTTGTGAAATCACCCAGTCCTACCTGAGCCACTCCCAGCCCAGAATCAAAACAATCAGACCTGCACTAAGTCAGGCCTGACTAAATTTGCCTCACCTAGCAAAAACCTTACACTAAACACCTACCTAGCGTAGAGGGTGCCACACTCACCCTCCACCAAACCTCAGCTGGTCCCCAGCTGAGAAATTTAAAAAAATGGCTCCTGGGCCCAGGAGCAGGGCATCCCATGATTTAAAAATTGGGAAGGGGGAAAAGGGAACAAACTTGGATGGGGTCTGTACAAATAAATAAGTACAAAAATATAGGTCAATCTCTGTGGCTATTTACATCTGTACACAGTAATGTACATTCCTAACTACTGTCCCTACTACTAACAGCATGTAAAAACATTCAATATACATTTCCAGAGCCGGAGCACTTCTCCCAAGAGAAAAGCACTACGCTCAAACAGTTGTAGAAAAAGATTTGACTCTCACCAGATGGGGATGGGCAGCCGCTCCATCTCAGTGATCCTAAGAGAAGATAGAACAACTAAACTACAACTAACTAAATAACAACAGGTCTATGGAGAGGGGGTTATAAGCCTCCCAATAGAATAACCACACTACACACAATAACGGTTTCCTTCTTCCTGCCTGCCCTGTCAGTGAGGCGTTAGAATCCCACTGTCAGGAGCAGAAAAAGGGGAAAAGCATTAACAAGTCAGTTCCTTTTTAAAGTTCCTGATGGGAGGGGCCCCTCCCTGGGCAACAGGCTTCAAAAAGGGAAAGTGAACTGGACAAGCCACACCCCAGTGTCCTTGCAATGGGTATGTCTCTTCCACTGGGCACAGGGTGGCAGGCTGACTTGTCCAGAAATTCAGGAGGATTGACACACTCTGCTACTTCACCAGCAGTCTCTGGAGTGTATCTACATTGGCTGTAGCTCCAACAGTCCCTCAGATGTAGTAATGGGGATCGGGGAACCTCTTCCAGCCTCCCCCATCCTCCCAAATTGAAATAGAAAAGCTTTTTGTGGGTAGGCCTGCTTTGATCACTATTACACAGTCCTTCCGCATAGCACGCCCAAGGTACCTTGAATCTCTCCCAACTGCTGCTTTCTGGTCCCCACAAAGTCTTAGGGACATGAAGATACTCCCATGTCATCTCATCTTCCCACTCCTCCCTTGAGTTCTCAACAATGTCCATGTTATGGGGTGGGACGTATGGATAATCCAGGCCCCACTCCAGGGCAACCCGTCGATGTACCTCCCGCTGATAACAGTAGAGCCTAGGCAGACTCTTGACCTTCCCTCTGCCCAGGAAGATGTGATTGTCAGGAAACTTGACCACCATTTGGCAGAAGGTTGCTGTCCTGGTCTGGGTGGTGGAAGGCCTGTTTGAGGAGGTTTGGCTGCTGGTACTGGGGATGCCTGCTGCACTGTTTGAGTCCTGCAAAAGCCCAGATTCATCCTCCTCTAAGGGGGTATCAAAGGTTTGTGAACCCCCCGTCACCCACTCTTCATCGGACCCTTCACTTGGAGACGATCGCTCTGCCAGGTACCCCATGGAGCCAAACCATGCAAGTAGTCTGGGTAACCCCAGTCTATGGCCCTGTGCTCAGCATCCCTGCTAGACTCAACAAGGGGTTCATCTTCCTCCACAACTAGCTCTGGCCCCGCTGGGATTGCTATGGGGTGGGATTCGGCCTGCATTTCAGGGACCCTGGACTCCCGTATGGCAGTACTTATGGTATCCAGGTCCCCGGCCAGGCCACAGGCCACGACAGCCCCCTCTCTTCCTCCGTCTTGGTGGCAACTCTATCCCGCCTTGATGGGATGATCCCAGGCCCACTCCAGCCTTCTGTGACTTCAGCGGTAGCGGACGACAAGATCAGGTCCACTGTGAAGTACGATGGCTCATGCTGTACAGATATCAGCTGGGTCAGTGACTCAATGCAATGGCCGCACCATGTCCAGGCGGTAACTCCCACGGTAGGCATCTGACACTTCAGGCATAAGAAGCACAGCCGCACAGTCCCTTCTATAACTCCAAGGGTGAGTCCCCCGCGAGGCTCCAATCGGACCCCAATGTTCACCAAGGTCCGCTCTGGCTTGTCCGGCAACCAGGTTAACGCTGGCACAAATCAACCACCTTCCGCCATCTTCCGCTGCCTCATGGTGTCTGAAGCTAGCTGCAAGCGCTGAAACTCTTCCAGGGCATAGCACCGCTCCCTCATTACCTGACGGGCTGCTGTATCCCCTTGTGTGAAGGATGGAAACTTGCAGACATGCTGACGCTAGCAGGACTTGTCCAGACATGCTGACCTTGTTGGTGGTTGCAGGTAGCAACAGTAATAGTAGCCACGGTTTTGCTGGAAACAGCACCTCTAGCACAGTCTCTCCCTCCATCAACAGAAAACAATTCCAGGAATACTTTACTGTACGCAGGAGTTTTGAGCACAAGCTCAAGATGCCCAGCTTTTGCAGAGCGCTGGGCATATTTGTAATCCAGTGAGTGATGTCCAGCTTTTGCAGGGCGCTGGACATATTTGTAATCCATGGACGCAATCGCAAACCACAAGTAACAGCACATGTTTTACAAGTCACTGAATTGCAGGAAATAATTTACAAGTCACCGCCCCAGCGCTAGTTTGAGGCATCTGGGCAAGCAGGAACAGCAATTGGCGACTGCTCCCGCTGGTTAGTATGGGCAACAGCACTTGTATTAAAGCACAGTTTGGTAGGCAGAGCACATAAGTCCTTTCCCGAGTTCAATCCTTGCTAATAGCAGTCGCATTTCTTTGGCTCAGGTCACTTCCGTTGCTAGGGGTAACGACTGACAGAATTACATGAAACATGTGAATCCAGGATGAGCCCCCAAATGTAGCCAATGGCCCCTTTAGGGGTGGCTGGTTGTTGTGGTTCACCTGATCACACTGCCCTCAGGCTGGTTGTTGTGGTTCACCTGATCACACTGCCCTCAATCACACTTTTCCGCACATCCGGAGACACAGAACAGGCTGGTACTTTGTTTTGTTTTTTTATTAGGGGATTTTAACTTGGATGGGGTAGGGATGATCATGGGATGCCCAAGAATTGAACAGTTCTGTACATGGGCGTAAGGGCTGGGCTCAGCTCTCCCTTCTCATAGCAAGCTGCTCAACTGAGGGTTAATTGCCAGTCTCAGCTTCCACTCTGTCTCACCTGATAACCATATCCTGCATTGTTAAGCCAGCTCTGCTGCTATATAAACTGCCTGGATCAAATCACAGATGTCTTCCCTTTGGTCAACATCTCTGGAGAAATCTCTGCTGTGTGTTCCTGTGAAAGACTTTGCCTGTTTGACATTCCCTTCTGGTTCCTGGATTCAAGACCCTGCTCAGCTGACTCACCTCCTGGCTCCTGACCCTGCATTGCTTTTGTTTGATCTCATTGATCTCTGGACTCCTGTTTCACTGGCTTGCTCTAACTATTCGCTCTGGTTACCAAACCCTGGCTATGGTTTGACCACGTTTACTCTGTTTACAACATTTTACCTTTTTATTAAAAAGTTTGATATTACTGCACTTCTGTCACGTACCTGGTGGTCGAGTCTGGCTTATGCGGGGGCAACCTCTCTTATGGCCCTGGTTTGAAAACCCCTGATAGTGTACACAGGGAGCTCTGGAGCACAGGGAGGCATGAGGGCTGGCGCTGTCTGCTTAACCACTTACCTACCGGGCCCCTTTTTTACATTTGTTGGTTACAAGCTAAAAACTGTTTTTTTTGCTAGAAAATTATTTAGAACCCCCAAACATTATATATTTTTTTTCAAACATCCTAGAGAATAAAATGGCGATCATTGCAATACTTTTTGTCACATGATATTTGCGCAGCGGTCTTTCAAGCACGATTTTTTTGGAAAAATTTCACTTTTTTGAGTTAAAATATAAGACGACAGTAAAGTAAGCCCAATTTTTTTGTATATTGTGAAAGTAAATAGATACCATACATGGCACGGTTGAAAATTGCGCGCACTCGCGGAATGGCGACAAAGTCCGGTACTTAAAAATTTCCATAGGCGACGCTTTAAAATTTTTTATCAGTTACCAGGTTATAGGTGCAGAGGAGATCATTTGCTAGAATTATTGCTCATACTCTGGCGATTGCGGTAATACCTCACATGTGTGGTTTGAACACCGTTTTCATGTGCGGGCGCGACTTACGTATGCAATTTCTTTGCTGTGCAAGCTTGCGGGGGCGGTGGTGCTTTGAATTTTTTTTATTATTATTTATTTATTTTTAACACTGTTCCTTTAAAAAAAAATACAATTCTGATCACTTTTATTGCTATCACAAGGAATGTAAACATCCTTTGTGATAGTAATATATGGTGACAGGTATACTTTTTGGAGGGCTGGGGGGTCTAAAAGACCCCCCATCCCTCCTTTGCACTTCACAGTATTCAGATTGCCAAAAACGGGGATTCTGAATACTGTCATTTTTTTTAATTGGCACCGTTAGCCACCGAGTAAACCGGAAGTGACGTTGTGACGTCGCTTCCGGAATTTTCCGAAAGAGCCGATTCCGGCTTCTGTCGGGTCTCCTTCTAGCCGGCGGAGGCGCCGGATCGTCCCTCCGGTCTCCCGGTGGGACGGGAGTCCGGAGAAGAGCGGTGGAAGGCGACGGCAGGGGGGAATGTCCCCTCCCGCCCCTTGGGATAACCACCGAGCGGCTCCCGAGCCAGATCGGTCGTTATCCCTGGATAGCCGACCGTCCGCTCTAAAAAATTATACCGGGATATAGCCTGCAGCTGCAGGCTATGTCCTGGTACAGCCGCTCAAAGCCAGCGCCGCCTATTTACGGTGCTGGGGCTGAACCGGTTAAATGGCCGTTTTAGTGCGAATTCCGGCGCATACACGCGTACACGCGTACGGACTCCGCATTGACCGCTCGTTCGGTCGTTATAGCAACCGAAGTTATCCATTCCGTATATAAACAAAAGCTGGTGCTAGTGACTCTACCCCTTGCTGAAGAAGTCTACGCCCACCTGGCAAGACGTAACGCGTACGAGGGGGAGGAGTCACGGTCGGACCTCACCAGCAGCTCGCAGTCAGGAGACTGTTTGTTGATATCTGAAGGTATCCCAGCGGCTCCATATGGTGTAATGTGGATACGGCTAGCACTTGCCTCGAAAGTGCTTTTTAATGTGAGTGTGCATTTTTACTTTTTATTCGTATTAAATGATTTGAGACAGAGAGCACTAGTCTTTGTACTATTTATTACATATGCTGACTATTGGAGAGAGAGATCGGAGAGCAACATGAGGGAGCACAGCTCATGCTGAAGAGTTCATCATCTCAGCTGTTTCCTGTTGGAGGTGTCTAGAGGCTGATCTGATCCGCAGAGGGTCGGATAGATAAGGTGAGGGGCTTGACAATCCTTGGTGGTGAAGACTATCTGCACTGTGTGAATATCTGGGAGTCAGTCTATGCACACTGAAGAGCCGCCCTACACTTGTATCGCCTTTCCCTGTTTTTGGATTTTTCTGGCCTGACTCTTTCCCATATTTTGATCAAAACCTATGGGACTCTGATGGACACATATATGTTCTTTCATCAGTTTGGGTTATTACTTATAGGACTTTGTTTGATACATATGGTTCATGTTGTTTATATGAATGATTAATCAGTGATAGCGCTACACTTTTTATTGCCTATACACGCGTACAGGCACGCGCAAATGCGCATGGATGCGCGCACACGCTACGTGCGCCCGTGCATAGGCATTCCAATGGCCACAGATGATTCCTTACATTGCCCCCCCCCCAAGGGGCAGCCTCTGGATGCCCAACCGGGCTCTCTTGGCCGGATTGTTCCTCCAAAATGTTTTGACTAGTTCCTTAGCATGAAAATAGTTTTTTGGCTCCCAAGAGCTTTCCTCAGGCCCATATCCCTTCCACTTTACCAGGAACTGGGTAGTGCCCCCTCTCCTTCTGCAGTCAAGAATGGTCTCCACCTCAAACTCCTCCTCTCTGTCCACCAAGACTAGTTCTGGTGGAGCCATTCTCCACCCTGGAAAAGGATCCTTAGTCACTGGTTTGAGTAGGTTTACGTGAAATACGGGATGAACCGGAAGTGAGGGAGGAAGGTCAAGCTCGTAGGCCACGTTGTTGATTTTCCTCTTAACTGGGAGAGGTCTGATGTACCTTGGTCCTAATTTTTTAGAAGGGCATGATAGCCTCAAGTTTTTGGTTGCCAATCAGACCCAGTCGCCAGGCTGTAATTCCAGTTCTCCTCGTCTCCCCCTATCAAATGTCCTTTTGTTGCATTCCTGGGTCTGAGCAAGGGTCTCTTGCAGAAGTTTATTGTTCCTTTCCAGGATTTGGGTAATCTCCTGTACGGTGGGGACTGCACTTTCAGACAGTAGATTGGGTAGGAATGTGGGATGGTAGCGGAGATTCACCCAGAACGGAGATTGCTTGGGGGCAGAGTGGACCGAATTGTTGTAGGCGAACTCGGCTAGCGGCAGCAAGGCAACCCAAATGTCCTGGGAGTACGAGGAGTAGCAGCGGAGGTACTGCTCAAGGGTCTGGTTGGTCCTCTCTGTTTGGTCACTCGACCGTGGGTGATAGGCCGATGAAAAGGCTAGTTCAATCCCTAAGGTGGAACACAGGGACCTCCAGACTAGGGACGTGAACTGCAGCCCCCGATCAGACACGATATTGTTAGGGATGCCATGGAGACAAACAATCTCTTTGATGAAGATCTTTGTTGTCTCGGTTGCTGAGGAAGTGCCCTGCATAGGAATAAAGTGTGCCATTTTAGTGAGATGGTCAACCACCATGGAGATTGTTTTAAACCCCACGGACCCGGGCAATTCAACTATGAAGTCCATGGAGATTTGGGACCAGGGACACTCAGGAATAGGTAATGGGTTTAACAGACCTCAAATCTTGGTCCTTTCGGACTTGTTTTGGGCACAAGTGGGGCAAGCACCCATGTATGCTCCGCAGTCCTCATCCATATGGGGCCACCAAAAAGTGTAGGATAGCAGCTCTGCTGTTTTGCGGCTACCAAAATGTCCAGCTAACTCATGGTTGTGGCAGAGTTCCAGGGCAACTATATGGAGCTCCTCAGGCACAAAGAGCTACCCAACCACCATAGCCCGTCCTGAAAGTCCAGAATCAGTAGATACAATAGAGCTAGCTAGAGACCGCCTGATCCGTGTTAAGAGGTCCTCCTGGACCAGTAAAAAGCTGTGGGCCGGTAGGATGGTGTCTGGAGGGGAAGTCTCCCCAGGTTTATGGAACATCCTGGACAACGCTTCCGGCTTGATATTCTTGGACCCGGGCCTGTACGTGATGTGGAGCTGGAATCGAGAAAAGAACAAGGCCCAACGAGCCTGTCGAGGTTTAAGTCTTTTGGCAGTCCTCCTAAATTTTTGTGGTCCATAAAGACCAAGACAGGATGAACTGCTCCTTCTAGAAGATACCGCCATTCCTCCGGGGCAGACTTGATGGCCAACAGTTTTCTGTCCCCAATGTCATAATTTCTTTCGGCTGGAGTATGTTTCCGAGAGAAGAAGGCGATGGGGTGTAGTGAGGCCTTTGGCCCCTGTCTCTGGGAAAGGACCGCCCCGACTGCAGTCTCTGAGGCAGGAAGGAGATGTCGGAACATTCAAAGGCGCATTTTTCCGCCTTTGCGTATAGCCCGTGTTGCTGAAGGCGGCTGAGTACACACTTAACATGTCTGCGATGTTCCTCTAAGGAGGGGGAGAAAATGAGAATGTCATCCAAATAGATCACTACAAACAGGTCAAGATAATCCCAGAAGACATCATTCACCAGATGTTGGAAGGTGGCCGGGGCATTGCAGAGCACAAAGGGCATGACTAAGTATTCAAAATGGCCAAACCGAGTCCGAAAGGCTGTCTTCCATTCATCCCCCTCCCGTATGCGGATCAGGTTGTAGGCCCCGTGGAGGTCCAACTTGGTGAACACAGTACCAGAGCCAAGTCTCTGAAAGAGTTCCGGAACTAGGGGCAAAGGGTACCGGTTTTTGATGTTGATTTTGTTGAGGCCGGATAAAGCCCTTCTTCACATTTTCTTCAAGGTAGGCTTTGAGAGCGCCAACTCCACTTTAGAAAGAGGAAATATTCTGCTGAAAGGGACTTTGGCCCCCGGTAGCAGGTCAATCGGGCAGTCGTAAGACCTGTGTGGAGGAAGGGTATCTGTCCCCTTCTTACTAAAGACGTCCAAGAATTTGTGGTAAGCCTCGAGAACAGCAAGACGGGTTTCCTGATCAAGGTCAGTGTTCATACAGAAAACAGCTGGAGATGCTCCCTGGGGCCACTGCAGGCAATGACTGAGGCAATAAGGGGATAGGAACTGAATTTCTCCGGTGTTCCAGTCAATGTGTGGGCTGTGGATCCGGAGCCATAGGAGACCAAGGATAACTGGAAATAAGGGGGACGTGATAGCGTCCAGTAGCAGAAATTCCATATGGCCTCCGGCCGTCCAGGCAGGCAGGGGGACAGTCTTGTGGTCACCATGGCAGACTTTATAATTGACCCATCAGCTAATCAAATGACCATCTGGTGGTCCTTAGGTCGGAGAAGGATCTGGTGTTGAGTGGCGAAGGAGATACCCACAAAACAGCTACAGGCCCCCGAGTCAAGGATGGCTGGAACTTGAATACTCCCGCTGGGAAGCTGTAGGGAGATGGAGAGAACAAGATGAGACTTGGTATTGGGCAGAGACAACACTTCCCCTATAGCTGTGGTAGGACACTTACCGGCCTTGGCAGCACAGTTTCTCGCCAGATGTCCTGAACCCCCACATTATAGGCACAGGTTGAGGGTCATGCACCTCTGTTGTTCCTCAGGTGAGAGAGAGGGGTGGAGGAGCCCAATTTGCATTGGCTCAGGGTGGTCTTGCGGAGAGGAGGTTGCGGCCGGGCCAGGTCCCGGGTAACTGGGCACTCAGGGCATCATCCAAGTAGAACGCAAGGATCCAGTGTCTCTCTCCACTCTGCGTTCACGCAGGCGGCGGTTGATTTGGATTGCCATATTGACCAGTGCTTCCATGGTGTGGGGAACCCCGACACGTGCCAGCTCGTCCTTGAGCGGCTTAGAGAGCCCTAGCCTGAACTGGTAGCAGAGGGCAGTGTCATTCCAGGCTGCATTGGCGCCTGAACTCTGACACATATTACTCTGCTGTGTGATGGCCCTGTTGTAGGGCATGGAGTGCCGCTTCTGCGGTGGTGGCCTGGTGGGGATGGGGCCATGGCATGGAAGAATCGGTCCAGACTAGAGGTCTCCGGGGCTTTCTGCTTCAGCAGGTGGTGAACCCAGGCTTGAGGCTAGAAGAAGAGAAATAACTAGGCCCAATTTGGTGGCTTCCAGAGAGAAGGTGTGGGGCTGGAGAGCAAAGTACAACTCGCAAGAGTTGCGAAATGCCCGAAACTTCCTGCGGTCCCCTGCAAACCACTCTGGATGGGCACCTTAGGCTCCGTAGGTAGAGTCACTATAGTGTGGGAGGTAGCTTGGCCAGCACTGGCTGATGCTGGGGTAGCAAGCTCCTGGACTCGGGTCTCCAAGCGTGTGTATCCCTCCTGAAGATTTTTCACTGCTTGGGTCAGGCTGGCTAGGTGATCACACAGTTCCTCCATTGGAGAGGGCCCCGATGCAGGCTCGGACATGGCTGTCCGTTACTGTCACATACCTGGTGGTCGAGTCTGGCTTATGCGGGGGCAACTTCTCTTACGGCCCTGGTTCAAGAACCCCTGATAGTGTAGACAGGGAACTCTGGAGCAGGGGGGCATGAGGGCTGGACTTGGTCACTGATGGTAGATGAGAGTCCACTGGAACTCGTGCAGGCAGAAGAGTAGTGGTGCAGGCCGGGTTGGTAACTGGTTGGAGGTGCAATACAGAAGGATCAGGCAGGGGAATAGTCGGGTACAAGCAGGGTCGGCAACATGTGGTCAGCAGAGGTACATGGGATCAGGCAGAAGAGTAGTTGTAGACAGGTCGGGGTCAGGGCAAGCAGAAGACAAACAGAGTCCAGAGGAAACCGGTGTCACAGGTACAGGAAGTCTCTCAAGAATAAACGCTGGGGTCACAGGTACAGGGACGCTGTAGAATGGACAGCACTTGCTTCCTGGTGCTGTCTGCTTAAATTACCGTTTTGGCGCCAATGCTAGCGCATACGCGCGCATGTGCACCCGCGCATAGGCATTCCAGTGGCCACAGATGATTCCTTACAACTTCTGTCTTTGTCTGATTTATGGTTCCGGACAATGCGACCACTATATACACCTGCCAGCTGCCACCAGTATCTGTTAATTGGATTCTGAGACTTGTTTTTCACCCCTCTCTATTTGCACATACATATAATGTACTGATGATGTCCTGAAGTCCAGTACCGTATGTTGCCTATGGACAGATGCATTGTACCATTAGGTTTCTTTGTTTCATATTTGTGATTTGGCGCCAGTGATTCTTTGTCTTTTTACTGATTTCTAGGGCCCCATGATATTTGCGCAAATGTTTATTAAATTTTTTTTTTGCTAAAAATACACTAAAATCATTATTAGCAGATACAAACAAAGCAAATTTTAAAATGCCTGCTAGATTCCTACTAAATTAAAGTTTAATCAAATGTTTATCAAATCGCTGTTTTAACTAAAAAACACTCAAATCTTTATTAGCACACATAAACACAACAAAACTTACAAAATTCCTGCTAAATTCCTGCTAGAGTTGAGCAAACCCAAACTGTAAAGTTCGGGTCCGTACCAAACTTTGAGGTGTCCGTGACCCGGACCCAAACCCGGACATTTGAAAAAAAGTTTGGGTTCGGGTTCTGTGTTCGGGTATTTGATCCCGCCTGTTGAATAGCTGCAGGGTAGCCAATCAACAAGCGTTTCACTGGTTTGCCCTTAGAAGCCATCACAGCCATGCCTACTAATGGCATGGCTGTGATTGGCCAGTGCATCATGTGACCCAGCCTCTGTATAAGCTGGAGTCACGTAGTGCTGCATGTCACATGCTCTCAGGCTAGTCTAGGGAGATGATGCTGCCGGCGCTGTGAGGGACAGATTGCAGATATAATAACATCTCATCCTGCATTACAGAACGATCTGATTCTGGACTAGATAGAGATTACTACTACTGCTTTGAGGGACAGATTGCAGATCTCATCCTGCATTACAGAATGATCTGATTCTAGACTAGGTAGAGATTACTACCGACACTACCGAAGATTCCCGTTTGGTCACTTTGCGAACAACT
>BLSH010027590.1:1308341-1320757 GCA_018402905.1 Glandirana rugosa | reverse complement strand
GACTCCGCTGTCAGCATCTTACTATACACCACTAAAACGGTGCATATCCCTATAGGGTTGGTGGCAGTGGCCTTTGCCAAGTCTAACCGCCTCTTCCCCACTTTTGCTTTGATTCAGAAAATCTGGATCAAGGCTAAACAATTACAACAAGTGACAGGCTTTACCTGGTACAGCCCAATCTGGCAAAAGAGGCTGTTCTGATTCCCTTTGAAAAGCTATGTGTAGAATTCTCCTTGCCAACATCCACGCTGTTCTATTATGTCCAGCTCAAACATGCTATAGTAGCTCAGGGCTCAGCAGTGAAGTGGAAACAATCCCCAACGCCACTGTTTCACATGATGGCTATAACAGTCTCCACAAAGGGTTTTATTTTGTGTTGCTACGCAATGCTGCTTAACCACTTAAGAACCAGAAGGATTTACCCATTCCTGACCAGGCCATCTTTTGCGATACGACACCGTGTCGTTTTAAACTGACAATTGCATGGTTGTGCGACGTTCTATCCAAACAAAATTTATGTCCTTTTTTCCCACAAATAGAGCTTTCGTTTGGTGGTATTTGATCACCTCTGCAGTTTTTATTTTTTGCGCTATAAAAAAAAAAAAAGCGAGACAATTTTGAAAAAAACAAAACAACATTTTTTGCTATAATAAATCTCCAAAAAAAAATGTAAATAAACAAATTTCAGTTTAGGCCAATATGTATTCTTCTACATATTTTTGGTAAAAAAAATTGCAATAAGGGTATATTGATTGGTTTGCGCAAAAGTTATAGCGTCTACAAAATAGGGAATACATTTATGGCATTTTTATTTATTCATTTACTAGTAATGGCGGCGATCAGCGATTTTTAGCCAGACTGCGACATTGTGGCAGACAGATCAGACACCTCACTGACATTTTTTTACATTTTTTTGGGAACCAGTGACATTATTACAGTAATCAGTGCTTAAAATATGCACTGTTATTGTGCTAATGACACTGTCAGGGAAGGGGTTAACACTAGGGGTGATCAAGATGTTAAATGTGTTCCCGCACTGTGTGTTCTAACTGTATGGGGGATGAGCTGCCTGGAGAAACACACAAATCTGTCTTCCTGCATAGCAGAAAGACAGGACCTGTGTGATCTCTCCTGTCAGAAAGAAGATCTGCCTTGTTTACACAGGCAGATCCCCGTTCTGTCACTGTGGTGAACAATCGCGGGTGGCCGATGGACATTGAGCCTGCCCAACCCTCTATTGGCTCCCCCGCTGACCAGTGGGAGCGCGCGCGCACCCACAAAAGCCCATTCCTGCGCCGATGTACAGCTACAGCAAGTGGTTAATGATTTATTTACATACTTTCCTCTGAAAGCGGGCAAGAGATGGGAGAGATATATTGGCCCCTTTGTGGAGGATCAATGGGAGGAAGCGCTACAGGCAATACCCCAATGTTCCCTTAATGTGACACAAAGACTCATGCAATTATACAGTATCTCACAAAAGTGAGTACACCCCTCACATTTTTGTAAATATTTTATTATATCTTTTCATATGACAACACGGAAAAAATGAAACTTTGCTGAGTGAGTGTACAGCTTGTATAACAGTGTAAATTTGTTGTCCCAAAATAACTCAACACATAGCCATTAATGTCTAAACCGTTGGCAAGAAAAGTGAGTACACCACAAGTAAAAATGTTCAAATTGGGCCCAAAGTGTCAATATTTTGAGTGGCCACCATTATCTTCCAGCACTGCCTTAACCCTCATGGGCATGGAGTTCACCAGAGCTATATAGGTTGTCACTGGAGTCCTCTTGCACTCCTCCATGACGACATCAAGGAGCTGGTGGATGTTAGAGACCTTGCGCTCCTCCACCTTCAATTTGAGGATGCTCCACAGATGCTCAATAGGGTTTAGGTCTGGAGACATGCTTGGCCAGTCCATCATCTTTACCCTCAGGTTCTTTGGCAAGGCAGTGGTTGTCTTGGAGGTGTGTTTGGGGTCATTATCATGTTGGAATACTGCTCTGTGGCCCAGTCTCGGAAGGGAGGGGATCATGCTTTGCTTCAGTATGTCACAGTACATGTTGGCATTCATGGTTCCCTCAATGAACTGTAGCTCCCCAGTGCCGGCAGCACTCATGCAGCCCCAGACCACTCCCACCACCATGCTTGACTGTAGGCAAGACACACTTGTATTTGTACTCCTCACCTGGTTGCCGCCAAACACGCTTAACACCATCTGAACCAAATAAGTTTATCTTGATCACATCAGACCACAGGACATGGGTCCAGTAATCCATGTCCTTATTCTGCTTGTTTTCAGAAAACTGTTTGCGGGCTTTCTTGTGAATCATCTTTAGAAGAGGCTTCCTTCTGGGACGACAGCCATGCAGACCAATTTGATGCAGTGTGCGGTGTATGGTCTGAGCATTGACAGGCTGACCCCCCACCCCTTCAACCTCTGCAGCAATGCTGGCAGCACTCATACATCTATTTCCCAAAGACAACCTGTTCTGAATTGAACCTGTCCTGTTAAACTGCTGTATGGTCTTGGCCACCATGCTGCAGCTCAGTTTCAGGGTCTTGGCAATCCTCTTATAGCCTATGCCATCTTTATGTAGAGCAACAAATCTTTTTTTCAGATCCTCAGAGAGTTCTTTGCCATGAGGTGTCATGTGGAACTTCCAGTGACCAGTATGAGAGAGTGAGAGTGATAATACAAAATTCAACACACCTGCTCCCCGTTCACACCTGAGACCTTGTAACACTAATGAGTCACATGACCCTGGGGAGGGAAAATGGCTAATTGGACCCAATTTGGACATTTTGACTTAGGGGTGTACTCACTTTTGTTGCCGGCAGTTTAGACATTAATGGGTATGTTTTGAGTTATTTTGAGGGGACAGCATTATACAAGCTGTACACCCACTACTTTACATTGTAGAAAAGTGTAATTTCTTCAGTGTTGTCACATGAAAAGATATAATAAAATATTCACAAAAATGTGAGGGGTGTACTCACTTTTGTGAGATACTGTATATATATTGTTGAGAGCGCACTATATCCCAGTTAGGTTGCACAAAATGGGCATCTTAGACACCCCCATCTGCAGTAATTGCTCCAGGGACCATGGGGACCTGATCCACTTGACTTTGCATTGCCCCAAGTTACACTCCCATTGGACAGGAACATTGCAAACAATAAATATGGTATTTCAGATATTTATACCACTAGAACCCTAGCCGTGTCTGTTGGGTATTTTAGATGAATTCCCACTTGATGTTCACACTAGAGAAGCAGTGGCTAGGGCTCTTTTTCAAGCTAGGGTAATACTTAGATCCTGGAAGTCCACTGATCCCCCATCCCATAAGGAGTGGGTACAATGTATGGGTGCCACTCTGAGACTGGAAAAATATATCTATCAGCACAGGGGGTGCCCTCACAAATTTGAAAACCTCTGGGGCCCCTGGCTGTATACTCCAGTCTTGAGCCTTTTGGAATTGGTAATATATAGGTTACTCATCAGGTTGTGCCCTTTTGATAGGGTACTTTACCAGGGTCAGTACAAGGGGGGGCGGGAGGGGCACTGTGTTGTCTTGTGAAGGAGGGGGCACTTGTCAGTGCTCTCTTCTCCATGTCAGAATGAGATGTGCAATCATGCTGCCATCTTAGGCAGCTGGAGAATGGAGCACAGGGCAGGTGCTGCACCAGCTGCTGGAGAGAAGATTCTACTCTCTCCTCCCTCCAACAGCAGTCTCATAAAGTGAAAGAAAGTGGACAGAACAGGCACTCGCTGAGCAACACACTTAACTCCTGGAGAGGTAAAGAAGAGGAAGTGAGGGTGGGCAGAACCTACTGGTGACATCATGCGTGAGCTTGGGTGCCGCCCATGCTGTGGCTGGTGTGACTATGGAGGTGGGAGATTTAGGAGAGAGCTCTGCTCTGTCTCAGAAGACAGGGGGAGAATAAGGGCTCCCTCAGAAAGCAGGGAGGAACAAACACTGGAGAAGAAATATTTAGGTAAGGAAAGTGATTGAGGTCTTTGACTTCATATTTACAACTGGACACTAATTCATTAATTATTGAAAAGATAGTAGTACTCTCTTAAGGAATAAGGTTATTTAAAGGGGAACTTCACCCCCCAACATCTTTGGCCATTTTTTTTGGGGGGGGGGTACCCACTTATGTTATAGATGTAATGCATCTGTCTTCTTAATATATTTATTAGCATATATCTTTGTGGTGAAATGTTTTTTTAAGGACCATCAGCTTTCACCTGCTGGGAAAAAATTATTAGGTTCCTTTCAATGAGCCGCATGTCACTATTTCCGTGAGATGGCAGGTGTCTGAGTATGGATGTAATGTGATGCGTTGGATTTCAGAAATGTATAATAATGGCTGAAGAGGGCTCCAGCCACAATCACCACAGCCAAAGAATGTTCAGTCAGGATCAGCACCCCCCCCCCAAACCATACCAGGCCACATGCCCTCAACATGGGGAGGCTGCTTTGGGGTCCCCCCAAAGCACCTTGTCCCCATGTTGATGGTGACAAGGTCCTCTTTCCGGCAACCCTGGCTGGTGGTTGTCGGGGTCTGCAGATAGTAGTCGGTGGGAGCCCTCCCATCGAGAAGGAGCTTTTTTCATTTTTTCTTTTTTTGCAGATTGACGGTCCAAAACTGTCTCCTGTGGTTTTTACTTTATTGACACTTTTTTGGTGAATGGGCAGGGGTACAATGTACACGGTACCCATTCACATGGGGGGGGGCTGGGATCTGGGGGCTCCCTTATTAAAGGAGGCATCCAGATTCCAATAAGCCCCCCACCCGCAGACCCCGACAACCACCAGCCAGGGTTGTCGAGAAGAGGCTCTTGTCCCCATCAACATGGGGACAGGGGTGCTTTGGGGTGGGGGAAGCAGAGCACCCACCAGCCCCATGTTGAGGGCATGTCGCCTGGTATGGTTCAGGAGGGGGAACGCTCAATTGGCATCCCCATCCTGCATTTTGGGGAGACTCCCCGTCAATTTTTTTTTTTCAATTTTGGCATGGAGTTCCCCTAAGAATCCATACATACCAGACCCGAAGGGCTTGGTATGGACTGCGGGGGACCCTACACTGTTTTTTTCATTGATTTTTCATCTATATTGCCTGGAGCCGGCAATACATTACAGGCGCAAGAAAGTTTGCGTGACATTTTTCCTTTAGAAATATCATTATTGCTGCAGCATGATGAAATACCACCAAAAGAAAGCTCTATTTGTGGGGAAAAAAAGGACGCACATTTCGTTTGGGTACAACGCCGCACGACCACGCAATTGTCAGTTAAAGCGACGCAGTGCCGAATCGCAAAAAGTGCTCTGGTCCTAAAGTGTGAAATACTTCCGGGTCTGAAGTGGTTAAAGGAGTATTTCATTATTATTGTTTTAAGCATTATTAAAATCACTGCTCCTAAAAAAACAATTGTTTGAAAAACTCTTTTTTTTTTTTCATTGATACATGTCCCCTAGGGCAGTACCCAGGTCCCCATACACTTTTTATGGCAATAACTTGAATATAAGCCTTTAAAATGAGCATGTTCGCTAGAAATGTTTGCCTGTTCGCAGTGTTCTGGTGCAAACCAAACCAGGGGGGTGTTCGGCCCATCCCTACTGACCACCAATAATTGTGGGAAGGTTTTAGGGGGCATGTTTAAAATATTTTGTGTTTACCATGACATTAAACCCTGTGCACAGCACTCAGTGCAATTTGAATTTCGTCCTATAAGGAACTTCTAAATGAAACAGTGGCGGCTGGTGCTCAATATTTTGGGGGGGGGGGGTGGCAAACAAACCTGGCCCCCTCACCCCTGGCGCTCACTTGATCGACCTATCAGGTAGGCGGCGGTCCACTCGTACTACCCCCCAGTGCTTGATCGGGAAGACGTGATCTTACCTTATGATGCAGTAGAGGTGCAGGGAGGAGGGGGATGACGAGGTGGTGGTGTTGGTTCACTTCTAAATCCAAGGGAAGGGCACCTGGAAGAGGCTGTTGCTGCCTCTCCACCTGCTGCTCCTCGATGCACATGGCTCGCACCTTGCGGAGGGAAGAGCCAGGGCCGTTGCTTCTTCTCCCGGACAGGTCCTGAGACCCAATTGGCCGGGAGTCCTAAGACTTTATATTAATAATATTATTAATATTAATTCGCTAATGTCACACAAGTGAGCCCGAGCCCACCCTTTTTTTAAGCCAATTAGAACCTCAGGCTCTAATCATGTGCTTCAAAAAAAAACCCACATTGAAATCCATGCGTCCGGCGCCCTGCATGGAGATTAGGGGACGCATGGATTGGGGGGGGGGCGCCCATGCACCCCTAATGAGCAGGCTGCCAATGAAATGAAAAGCTTGCACTTGGCTTCAGTGTGCAACTTTTAAAGGCTAAGCACATCATATTTTATTTTATCACCCTAATATCAGCATATTTCTTCCTTTCCAAAAATTGTGGCACAAATTGAGATGACCTTGGGGTGTCTACTTTCCAAAAGGGGATCATTTTGGAGGTGTTTCTACTGTCCTGCCATTTTTATCTGGTATGTATTTTATTAATATTTTTCGTTATATATATAAAAAAAAAATGTTTTTTCAATACAACCAAAAGAAAGCTTTAAACAAGTGTATAAAATTAATTTGGGTACAGTATTGCATGACTGTCAAAATAGCATCACCTGACTAATCTTAAAAATGCTCCTCTCCCCCTGCTCACACCCATTCTGACTAATCTGCATAACAAAGAGCTGTATACTTACTTATTCTCAGGATATTAACCCTGTGTTAGCTAGTGCAAGCTGCAGAGAAGATGAGAGCATGCTCGATAACATCTAGTAGTCATCACCCATAGGCTTTAATGCTTCATCCGTTGTCGGTGGTAGGTTTTTCAATGGACACACAGAGGCGGCTTGGGAGGGAACGCACACAAATGCCCCCATAGCAAGCAGCTTGCTATGGTGAGAGCTTGGGCAGGAGGATGGACCCAGGAGCATCAGCGGGGGACCAAAGAAGAGGAGGATCAGGACTGCTTTGTGCAAAACCATTGCACAGAGTGGGTAAGTATGACATGTGTTATTTTTTTTTTTAAAAAGGGCTTACGGTCCCTTTAACAGTGTATAGTTACTTTAATAGAGGTGCTCAAAAATGCCTCCTCCTCCTGAAAACACCAAAACTCTTCTGTACCACCATACCTCAAAAAGGAAGCAGATCTTCACATTTACTAAGTGAGCATTTTTGGTGAATTTTGTACAAGGAAGACATATTTATTATCATGACGCTATAAAACAGAATATTTCCCTTACAAAGTCACATTATGCAGTAGATAAGAAGATTACAAAAGAAAAGTACAATGTTAAACATCATTGAGGTATAATATTTTGTTTTAAAGATTTTTGAAAAAATCCCCAGCATTAGGAATTATACCCACACTGTGACTACACAGGCGGAGTGGAGATATTGCCTGGAGGACCTGTTTCTGCGCTTAAACTACCAGAATCTGGTAAGCATACACCTTTACTTGGTTGGAGGATTTGCTGAATATCTTTCATGTACCAGTCCCGGAGGTTAAGTCATTGACCCTGTGCATTGTTTTGGTGGACATTTGCGTATTCAGTGGAATGTGCTCTCTTCTTTAATAGTTTTCTTTTTGGACATTCTTCAATCTTTGGCGCTGTATTATTGGGGAAAAAAAGTAATAGGAATTATATGCTTTGCTTCATATTAGCTGTTAAGTATTTATCCTTGATTGCCTCTGACAAAAATCTTTCTCTAGCACTGCCAAACCACAACATTTTAAAGCTTAAATTTAGGTCTACATCTGTAACATAAATGTGTATGAAAGGTTACTAAACACGGATTTCTACTTGATTTATTAATTCATTATTCAGGCATACCGGTTGCATAGTGACTGAAACTTTTCTCAAGGCAAATCATTTTCAGGAAGTAATTGAATGGATCCTAATTTTCACATATAGTATAGCAAATTAAAAAGCCAGAATATATATTTATGTAGGGCACTGACTGGCAGGATTGTAGATGGCAAATATATGTGTCACCTAGTTTCTCCCCTAAACGTGGTGAGGTGTTCCAAGGTTTGTGTCCGATATCAAATAAATAAGCCTTTTGTTTTCAACGCACATTCTCACCTTCTTGCGATCATAATGAAGATGCTTTGCTGGTGATATTGATGTCTTTGTTACAAACGTAATTAAAGACATTTGTTCTGTAGTGATATAAATATTATTCCCAATATCATTGTCTGATTATTTTTGGAGGTTACCACAATACCATTATTCATGTGTTTTTCGTATACAAACACAAACTATGTTGGCGTCC
This sequence comes from Glandirana rugosa, assembly GCA_018402905.1. NCBI lineage: Eukaryota > Metazoa > Chordata > Amphibia > Anura > Ranidae > Glandirana > Glandirana rugosa. The sequence goes on along the minus strand of BLSH010027590.1, from coordinate 1,312,416 downwards.
CTTGGTAATAGTTACCGGGTTTTTTTAAATGCAACTGCCTACTTCAAACCTGACATTAGAATCTAGGCCCCAAACTAAGCAGTAGAGCCCATTAACACCCCCCATCTAGGCCCCAAACTAAACAGTAGAGCCCATTAACCCACCATCTAGGCCCCAATCTAAGCAGTAGAGCCCATTAACCCCCCATCTAGGCCACAATCTAAGCAGTAGAGGCCACTAACCTACTATACCCCAATCTCAAGTTGTACCTTCGTTTCTGCCCACTTTTGCACTTTGCCTATCGATCGTTCTCCACTCCCAGATCATACCTACGTCCATTCCATCTAACATGTGTTCTGGCTTTATACACTGCCCATGCGTCAGGTGAATCATGACGCTGGGGTCTGAATGGTTCTCCAACCCTTCATGCGCCACACTCAGAAGGTTTGTGCAGGATATGGCGGATTCGGCGACATGCTGGAGCTCATAGGAGGGGAAAAGCCACACCAAGGCTGAGATGGTGGACATGGTGGGCATCATGGAGAGGCACGATTATGTCTGCAAACTTAAAACTAAAAACAGCAAGGTTGCACTCACAAGGGGAGCCTTGGGTATAGCGTGTATAATCCAGGTGGTGGATGTCATCTCCCAGCTTGTCCGTGCCCAGCCAGATGGAATTCACTGTGATGAGGGATCAACTAGCAGCATCCTAGGAACAGCTCAAGAGAGCCTCCCCGAAGCTGAACGTTCACCCGGACCCGCTGTAGCCACGCTGCCATTGATGACGGCCATTGGGGGAGGCAAAGCAGACGAAACCGCCAACTATACTCCTCAGCCCTCGCGTGCACGTGCCTAGATGTTTCGGAGGCGTGGCTTCCTTCCTCAGGTCATAACCCCTCCCCACCATACGTTCTAAATGGGAAGCCCAGGTCCCTCCCTCAATACACAACGGCATCGGAGTGGACGGGCTGGGAAAACATCCTCCCACCTAGGTAGCAATGGAAGACGGGGACACGCTGCCTAACAGAGCAACCTTAAATTAACGTAATTAATACATAAAACAGAGAAGGTATACTTATCACATAGATAATTAAAACAAGATAAAATGTGATAAGAATAAGGTAAAAATCATCAAGTTCATATAATTCATAACTTCCATATCTGTAAGGGGTTCATAACATACAACCAATCAGTATGTTCGCCTGATAGCACCTAATAATACCCAGAAAAACACACTGATTGGTTTCATCTTGAAATAATAAAATTATCTATTTATTTACTTAAATTAAGGTTTTTAAAAACTTTTCTATATACAGTATCTCACAAAAAATGAGTACACCCCTCACATTTTTGTAAATATTTTATTATATTATTTCATGTGACAACACTGAAGAAATAACACTTTGCTACAATGTAAAGTAGTGAGTGTACAGCTTGTATAACAGTGTAAATTTGCTTTCCCCTCAAAATAACTCAACACTAGAGTTGAGCGAGCCCGAACTGTAAAGTTCGGGTTCGTACCGAACTTGGGGTGTCTGTGACCCGGACCCGAACCCGGACATTTGAAAAAAAGTTTGGGTTCGAGTTCTGGGTTCGGGTATTTGATCACGTATGTTGAATAGCTGCAGGGCAGCCAATCAACAAGCGTTTATCTGGTTTTCCCTAGAAGCCATCACAGCCATGCCTACTAATGGCATGGCTGTGATTGGCCAGTGCATCATGTGACCCAGCCTCTATATGAGGCTGGAGTCACAGTGCTGCATGTCACATGCTCTCTGGGTAGTGTAGGGAGAGGATGCTGCCGGTGCTGTGAGGGACACATTGCAGATTGATAGATAGGTAGAGATTACTACTACTACTGCTTTTAGGGACAGATTGCAGATAGATAGATAGGTAGAGATTACTACGACTACTGCTTTTAGGGACAGATTGCAGATCTCATCCTGCATTACAGAAAGATCTGACTGGACTAGGTAGATTCTACTGCTTAGAGGGACAGATTATTGTTCTAAAATCATCTCCTAGTTCTATAGGGTCAGGTTCCTGCTGTTGTTGTAAGGGACAGATTATTGTTCTAAAATCATTTTGCAGCCCTCTAGCACTTTCCAGGACTCTTTTACAGTCATTTTTGTGCTGAAAAGTTCGGGTCCCCATTGAATTCAATGGGGTTCGGGGTAAAGTTCGGGTCAAGTTCGGTACCGAACCCGGACTTTTTTCCGAAGTTCGGCCGAACCCACTGAACCAGAACATCCACGGGTTCGCTCAACTCTACTCAACACACAGCCATTAATGTCTAAACCGCTGGCAATATATGTGAGAACACCCCTAAGTGAAAATGTCCAAATTGGGCCCAAAGTGTCAATATTGTGTGTGGCCACCATTATTTTCCAGCACTGCCTTAACCCTCTTGGGCATGGCGTTTACCAAGCTTCACAGGTTGCCACTGGAGTCCTCTTCCAGTCCTCCATGATGACATCACAGAACTGGTGGATGTTAGAGACCTTGTGCTACTCCACCTTCGATTTGAGGATGCCCCACTGATGCTCAATAGAGCTTAGGTCTGGAGACATGCTTGGCCAGTCCATTACCTTTGCCCTCGGCTTCTTTAGCAAGGCAGTGGTCATCTTGGAGGTGTGTTTGGGGTTGTTATCATGTTAGAATACTGCCCTGCCACCCAGTCTCCATAGGGAGGGGATCATGCTCTGCTTCAGTATGTCACAGTACATTTTGGCATTCATGGTTCCCTCAATAAACTGTAGCTCTCCAGAGCCGGCAGCACTCATGCAGCCCCAGACCATGACACTCCCACCACCATCCTTGACTGTGGGCAAGACACACTTGTCCTTGTACTCCTCACCTGGTTGCCGCCACACAGGCTTGATGCCATCTGAACTAAATAAGTTTATCTTCATCAGACCACAGGACATGGTTACAGTAATCCATGTCCTTAGTCTGCTTGTCTTCAGCAAGCTGTTTGCGGGCTTTCTTGTGCATCATCTTTAGAAGAGGCTTCCTTCTGAGACGACATCCATGACACTGACAGGCTGACCCCCCACCCCTTCAACCTCTGCAGCAATGCTGGCAGCACTCATACATCTATTTCGCAAAGACAACCTCTGGATATGACGCTGAGCATGTGCACTCAACTTCTTTGGTCGACCATGTCGAGGCCTGTTCTGAGTGGAACCTATCCTGTTAAACCGCTGTATGGTCTTGGCCACCGTGATGCAGCACAGTTTCAGGGTCTTGGCAATCTTTTTATAGCCTAGGCCATCTTTATGTAGAACAACAGTTCTTTTTTTCAGATCCTCAGAGAGCTCTTTGCCATGAGGTGCCATGTTGAACTTCGAGTGACCGGTATGAGAGAGTGAGAGTGATAACACCACATTTAACACACCTGCTCCCCATTCACTCCTGAGACCTTGTAACACCAACGAGTCACATGACACCGGGGAGGGAAAATGGATAATTGGGCCCAATTTGGACATTTTCACTGTGGGGTGTACTCACTTTTGTTGCCAGCGGGTTAGACATTAATGGTTGTGTGTCGAGTTATTTTGAGGGGAGAGCAAATTTACACTGTTATACATGCTGTACACTCACTACTTTACATTGTAGCAAAGTGTCATTTCTTCAGTGTTGTCATATGAAAAGATATAATAAAATATTTACAATAATTTGAGGGGTGTACTCACTTTTGTGAGATACTGTATATTCACATGATGAGAGCTTCCCAAATGAACAGCTGAAGGAATAACTGTGGCAGTATACTGTGGGGAGTTTAATAACATTTATAAAATAATATAGAAAAGTATACTGTTGTGACTTCTTTACTGTGAAACGATGTTACATTTCATCACTCACATGTCGTACATATTGTCACATTTAAACGAGAGGGGAGTTTTATTGAGCTGTGTGTTGGTAATTACAGATTGGGCGACCGTTGTTTTCACTCATGTGGGGTGTCACTTTTACAGGTTTAACCCGGGTTAATAGGTAAAAGGGAGGGGCCACAGTACACTGAGCAACCACAATGTTCCAGAGTCCTCACTTACCCCTCGTCCACACAATTTACACCACAATAGTGAGAGTGAGA
>BLSH010027590.1:1282465-1308331 GCA_018402905.1 Glandirana rugosa | reverse complement strand
ATGCAGCACAGTTTCAGGGTCTTGGCAATCTTTTTATAGCCTAGGCCATCTTTATGTAGAACAACAATTCTTTTTTTCAGATCCTCAGAGAGCTCTTTGCCATGAGGTGCCATGTTGAACTTCGAGTGACCGGTATGAGAGAGTGAGAGTGATAACACCACATTTAACACACCTGCTCCCCATTCACTCCTGAGACCTTGTAACACCAACGAGTCACATGACACCGGGGAGGGAAAATGGATAATTGGGCCCAATTTGGACATTTTCACTGTGGGGTGTACTCACTTTTGTTGCCAGCGGGTTAGACATTAATGGTTGTGTGTTGAGTTATTTTGAGGGGACAGCAAATTTACACTGTTATACAGGCTGTACACTCACTACTTTACATTGTAGCAAAGTGTCATTTCTTCAGTGTTGTCACATGAAAAGATATATTAAAATATTTACAATAATTTGAGGGGTGTACTCACTTTTGTGAGATACTGTATATTCACATGATGAGAGCTTCCCAAATGAACAGCTGAAGGAATAACTGTGGCAGTATACATGTGAACACATACACATATGCCCATACACACTAATAAATGGTCCAGATGCCACTATTTTATGGCGGTGGTCACCCAGCTAACTGATCACCACCGCCAGACTGGCACAGGACGTCCAGGGGATATGTCCATTATACACAGGTGCAAATATACATGCATACATACACACAATAAACACATACATACATCGACATCTGCACTTCAATGCTTGAGTGGTAAATCCTAGCAATTTAAATGGAATTAGATTAAATTAAATTAAATTAGAGATCCCACCTCCAACTCCTCGTTTCTGGCGACATGCTATTCAGGGTGAAAATCCAGAAGGATTCCCGCTGACATAAGGGAGGGTCATAGGCACAGACTCTATACCAAAAAGTACCAAGCCATGTGTACTACCTCCATGTGTGTGTTTAAAATGCCTTGGTACACTAAGTTTTTCTTCTTCCTTATTCTCTATGAATCTCTGGTGCTCCCCAAATGGAGTTTGCATGGTGCGTACCATCCTACCCACAAAGAGAAATCCACACGGACACCTCAACCCATAAATAACAAATTGGGTACTACAGCAGATGAACTGTTTGATTGGGAATGTACGGCCCTCCCTACTAGAGAAAGTTTTCTGACCATGGGAAATTAACTTACAGGCCTTACACCTGCTAAGTTTACATTTATAGCAACCAATAATGTTAAAAAAATGTGGGATATTGGTAGTCCCTTTAAGATACCTGTCCCTGTGGCGACTGGGTGCAATAAGACTTTTGACATTAGTGGTCCGTCTGAAGACCACGTTTGGTCTCTCAGGGAGCACTTTACTAAGAGCTCTATCCCGCCCTAAGATAGGCCAGTGTTTTTGAATTGCTTTTTTAATGGTGGTTTTTGAACTTTGTGATAAACAGAACCCCATGCTGTGCTAGCTGTGCTACATCAGTCGTTTTAGTTATAGGACCAATACCATTCCTATATCTGTCAGCTGCCTTGTTGATATGAGCCGGTTCATACCCCTTTTCCTCAATTTTTTAGAAAAAGGATAGCCGCTTGTTGGTCATGATCCATGATGTTACTACAATTTCTACGCAACCGACAGAATTAGCTGTATTGTATATTTCCTTTCCACCTGGGATGGTGACAACTATCCCAGTGGAGGTAGGAATTTACTGCCGTGGCCTTGAAGTGGGTTTTGGATGTGATGGTGTCATTCTCATCCCAGCCCAATTCAAGATCTATAAAGACCAAGCACTCAGCATCCACCACATATGTAAACTTGATCCAAAAGGGGTTAGCATTACAATAGGACACAAATTCATGGATTGTGTCACGTGGGCCATCCCAGATAATTTAAATATCATCGATTTACCGCCCGTAGTACACCAGGTGCCTCGCAAAGGGATTGTCTGACCAAATATAGAACTTCTCCCAAAACCCCATAAACAGATTGGCATAACACGGTGCAAAATGTGCACCCATTGCTGTGCCAGACGTCTATCTGTAAAATTGATTCTGGAATTGGAAATAGTTTCTCTCCAAAGCAAAGTGCGTACATCGACAGATAAAATCAGACTGCCTTAGGTTCATGTGCTCCCCCTCAGAAAGAAAATACTCAACTGCTTGTAACCCGCCTGCATGCGGAATGGATGTGTATAAAGAACAGACATCCAAGAATAGCCAAAGGTAACCTTGTAACCATTTGTAGTGTTGTAAACTGTCTAGTACATGGGCCGAATCTTTATATAGGCTGGGAGGGAGGTGAAAAGTGGTTGGAGGAATGTGTCCACATATTGTGATATTCTACTTGTGATACCATCCATACTTGCCACTATAGGCCTACTAGGGGGGCACAATGGGTCTTTATGAACTTTGGGAATGTGGTAGAAGTATGGCATTTTGAAAAAGTTTTTCAAGAAGAACTGTTTCTCAGACTTCTGAATAATCCCTTCCGAGAATGCTTGATTGATCAGTTCTGTTAGTTCTAATTTGTGTCCTGGTAAGGGGTCTGCACAGAGTACTTCATAAATATTTCCATCTGACAAGAGCCTGTGCACTTCTCTCAGATAGTCTACTTTGTTCTGGACCACTATACCCCCGCCATGCGGATAACTAAATCCTGATTATTTTTAAGGGCAGAGAGAGTCTGTCTTTCAGCTGTAGAGAGATTATTCCTATTCATCTTACCTTGGGGTAATTCACATATTTTTTTTAAAATCAGCATAAACCATAGCATAGAAGATCTTTATAAATTCATTTTTCCTGTAATGGGGGTAAAAGGTAGATTTGGGATGGAAGGTCGTATGTATAATTTCATTGTCGTATGGGATAGAGTGCATCAATCAACCCCACCTTCCAGAAGTAATTCTTCTAAAATCTCCAACACCTCTTTATCTACAGTATTTCACTCCTGGGTGAATCTTCTGAATCCATAGGCTCAGTGATGGGATACTCACCACTGGGTATTGAGGATGAGGTGGCCGCATCAGACTCACAGTCTAAAAGGCTGTAATGATGCTTCACTGTGACGTCACAAATATGTTTGTGCAGATCACAGGATAATTCAAATAGATTAGCGTTGCAGCTAGGGGAAAAGTTAAGACCTTTTTGAAGGAGGCTGATTTCATTCTCTCTCAGGATATGTGTACACAAGTTAAAGATTTTGATGGTGGAATTTATACTTTAAGCTTGCCTCTTTTTGGTATGTTTGTTTCCTCCCCCTCTGACTCCCTTAGGTCTTCTATTTTTCTTTTTTCGGAGGGGGGAGGAGGGGGAAGGTGTACTAAAAAATGCTGGTCATGATCACCAGCCTCAGCACTATCTACATCAACCTGGACAGAAACAGCAAGGGCTAAGGAATTGGGTGCACCAGGTTCCCCAACCAATGGATGCGAATGAGCATCTGGTAAAGGTATCGTATTTCCCAGCACCTCAGTATTCTCTAGAATACTGGAGGAATTAGATGTTGGAATGTTATACCTACATGCCATGTTTGTATTGATATGTAACTGAGTATCATGAATTAATTTCTGTGACTTTAATAGCAACTTCAGAGGGCTTGCACCCCCGAAACGCGTCACTTGATACGCTCTTGGGTTCTGAGCTGACGTGTTTTGGGCGTACAAAACCACTTTCTCCAAGCTACTCGAGCTATGAGGAAGGGAGGTTGCACCCCCGAAATGCATCACTTGATACCCTGTGATGGTATATAGTACATATTTACACACTGTGTGATTTTGGGGCTTCCAAATGTTGCTGTTTGTAAGTAAACAACTTTTAGCAATGGGTTCATGGCCCAAATCTCAATGATAAGCCACTAGGTGTACGTGGCTTCAATTTTTGAGTTTTAGGGAGGTGAGATCAGATCACCCCATCTGAGGAAGGCAGCATCCACACATGTCTTGGTTTGACTTAACTTGAACACCAACATTGGAAGTGACTTTTTTATGTGTATGTAAAGGTTTTACCTGGTTACCCAAACAAATCTGAAAAATGTGGAAAATATGGAAATACATACATGTTATACACAACAATGTTTCTTGGGTTAAGCACCTTACAAAGTACCTGTGAATGTGCTATGTGCTTGGAGTAAAAAGATTTGTACTAAACAGTGTGTGGCTACTTATTCATGTAGAAATTAAGGTAACATTTCCCTATTGGAGCAAGTGTCTTTTATAAACAAACATTTTGGAACATATCTTATACATTGAAGAAGGACAGACAACAGTAGTTCAACTGAATTCATTCTTTACAAACCAAAAAAAAAACACTTAAGACAGGATTAGGAATAAATTCCTGCCAAGACAACTGCCCCCTCCCCACAAAATATTCAAGGTATTTCTGCCTTAAATTCTGTGTGTTTTGGGAGGGCAAGCCAGCACAGGCATTCTCAATGTTCGCCATAGCAAACAAAGAAGGGTACTAGAACCTGGCACTGCAGGGTATATGTCACTTGGAAGGGAGGTGATGTAGCTGCTAGCATTTTTGTGTAGAAAATTGTGGAGGATGCAGCAGCACAAGACAACGTGATTGATCTTGTATAATGCCAGGTTGATTGGTGTCAAAAACAGCCGGAAACGATCCGACAATATGCCAAAGGCATTCTCCACCACCCTTCTGGCATGGGAGAGTCGGTAATTGAAGATTCTCTGCTCAGGAGTGAGGTTGCGCATAGTAAAAGGCTTCATGAGATGGTCCCCTAGAGCAAAGGCCTCATCTGCCACAAATACAAAATTGAGGCCCTCAACATTTTGGTCAGCAGGTGGCAAGTTTAGGGTGCCATTCAGGAGCCGCCTGTAGAACTCTGTCTGCATAATTACTCCTCCACCAGAGTTGTGCCCGTTCTTCCCAACGTCCAAATAAAGGAACTCGTAATTAGCAGACACAACAGCGAGCGTCATTATGCTTCAAAAGCCTTTATAGTTTAAATATTAAAAGCCAAAGTTGGCTGGTGGGACAATCCTGACATGCATGCCATCAATAGCACCCCCACAGTTGGGAAAATCCCATTGGTGCAGAAACTGGCATTGCTTTGGGTTAGGAGGAAACTGTGGAGAAAATCAAAAAACACAAAATTACTACTTCAGCACATAACATTGCAATCATATTTGACACAAAAATGCTTTGGCAACATAAGGATAGACTTAAAAGAGGATTTAAAGACCAAAGTGTAAGGTCAACTTAGTGACTTCAGCACCCCCCTCTGGTGCCCCATTTGGAAAATTTAATAGGAGCTCAAACTTAGGAGTTCAAATGTGTATGTAATCAGACAGGCCCTTGCACTACATGGTTTGGGTAATTATTAAGGAAATCTGACCACAATAGATGGCGTGTGCATGGGAGATTAAAAGTCAGCAGATCCAGTATTTGGATCTGATGACTTTGCATTCTTCCCCCAAACTGAGCTCTTCAAAATGATCTTTGGCATAATAACAAGGCATAATAACAAGGCTTTGTGCACTCTGCACGATTTGTAACACACAAATAACATTTGCACATTTTTTTTTGGGGGGGGGTAAGGCGCAAAATGTAGCTGGCCAAAAACATTGTTAAGTTACCAGGCTAGGTGTGTAGGATAACATGCTGGGGAGGTTACTGTAGGAAAATAGGCCTGTAGCCCAAAAAAGGAACTGTAAAACCTAACAGCATGCCAAAGAGGACATTCACAACATATTCTAATATTGACAATTACGTTTTTCTTCACAAAAATTTTAAAAATTAACATTAGCAAGCACAAACACATAGAATGTGGTATTATTATCAAACCTAACTTAAAGCGGAGTTCCACCCAAAAGTGGAACTTCAGCTTTAAGGGAAGGTGGCCCCCGACATGCCGCAATGGCATGTCTTTTTTTTGGGGGGGGTGACCAGGGTCCCAGGTCCACTTCCTCCCCTGGAGCTGCGGCTCTGGAAAGGAAGTCCACCTTGCCCCCTCCCTCTCGGCGATCTTCTCGGCGATCTTCTGGGACGTGTCAGAGGTCCCAGAAGATACACCGAGCCATTCATAAGCTGCAGCGTGACTCGCGCATGCGCAGTGAGCGCCCGGCTTTGAAGCCAAAGCCACGTGCCCACACTTGTGATGCCGGCACCGCCGAGGGGAGGGGAGGGGGAGAAGAGCGAGCTAGAACGAGGGACAGGTGAATGTCCAATTGTTAAAAGTCAGCAGCTACCCTTTTGGTAGCTGCTGACTTTTAACAGTGTGGAACTCCGCTTTAATATAGTCCTTCTGCAGCACCTGAATGATGGCTGAGGAGGTCTCAGGAATAATGACTCCAAGAGTCTGGGGGGAGATCCCAGTAGTGAACTTCAGATCCTGAAGGCTTCTCCCTGTCGCCAGGTACCGCAAGGTGGCTACGAGCCTTTGCTCTGGAGTGATGGAAAGGCGCATGAATGTGTCCTGCTTCTGGAAATATGGATCCAAAGCAATGACTCCTAGCACAAAAACAGCAAGATTTTTCCTCCTACTTCACAACATGGCTGGTTGACGAACAACCGATCAATAAAGATCTGCAAATCACGAATCAATGTTCACCAAGCTTCTGCTAACACGAAATTAGCGTAAGGGGCCCAAATGGTGACGCACCAAAAATTTACTTCCTCTTTATACACTCGTACTACATCACTACGTTCGCCTTTGTCGAACGACAATTTTCGTATCGTCAGTGCGCTGTACAAAATCACAGACAGCCGCTTTTGACAAAAATCAGAAGCACAGTCGTATGACAATTGAACCGTGAGTACGAGGCTTTAGGCCCCTTTCCCACTTGTCCTGAGACTTGGGAGTGCAAAGTCACAGGACAAGTTGTACCCCATGATTTCCAATGAGTACCATTCATTTCTGTGCAACTTCAAATCGCACCGACTTCAAAGTAGTCCCTTTGGTCTGATTTTAATGCGACTTGCGGTCCATGGACCTCAAGATTACACAGGCATTGCTTCAAGTTGCATCGAAATTGCGGCAATAATTGCGGCAAATTGCACGACTTTCAATCGCACAAGTGCACGTGTTTCTCTTTCAAAGGGCTGCCCTACGCAAGAAACATGAGGCAAGGAAGCTGTGAGTTTCACACTTATTTTGTATTTGTAATACATTCTTGCACTCACAAAAAGGAGTTTCTTGCTTGATGCATTTGGGATGCCATTAACACTGAATGGCCCTGCAGCACTCCAAGCACAACAAATTGTGCAATTTTGCACACATTCATACGCAACACTAGTGTGAATGTAAATGCTAAAAGAGCTGCCTGTTTTGTTGGGGAATCCATTAAGGGGAACCCTGTTTGTCAGGAACTGACCTGTGTTTAGCTAGTTTTCCAGAAGACCAAATGTTTTGCTTGTTTTATGCTATGGACTTGCTATACCGACTTTGCGGTGCCACACCGATTTGAAAAAAAGGTTCCTGCACTATTTTTTTGCAATTTAGGTGTGACTTGCATAGACATCTGTGCATGAAGTCGCACAGATGACAGCCAATTTTCACCTGAAGTTGCACTGACCTACGGCTTAGAAATTGTTGGATTTGGAATGAACAGGGGCTTGGCATCTAAGGGTTTGTTTTGTTTTGGGTAAATATATTTTATTTTCTTCTGCTAGAGTTTTTATTTACTTTATTTTGGGGTGTGTAGTGTACACTTGTTGCTGACACAGGCAAAGCTACCCTTTGTTTGCAGCATGTCACCACTTACTTCTGCAATAAATTAGTGTGAACTAAAGCAACACATGTTTATTACCACTATTGCTATAGCTGCCAATAAGTATAGGAAGTTCCTTTTATTAAAAAAAGGGCATGGATGATGAGGGTGGCAGAGGATTGAAGTGAGCAGCCAACCTAATCTACCTGTTGCACTGCCCCATAGGTGCAGGTCACTGCTATCCTCAGGACTGGACAATGGAGCACAGCCTATACCTGCATCATATCAATGATGGTAAAACTACCAGATATTTAGGTACTGCATGTATGGAAAAAAACGCATGACATAATTCTTGAATGTCTCATCTTTGCTTCACATTTACACATCTCCATAACATTCTCCTCTAGCATCCCCCACAACATCTATGGCCTTTAATAACAGGGAGGGAAGCCTCGTAAGGGGTTTCAGAGGCTTAGGATATTCCACATCAAATGGGTAAGAGGGTCAAGGGACAACAATGAGGAAGGCCTAGCAAAGGCTTGAACCTCTGCAGAATTCTCCTACACCCACACCACCATCTCCAGCAGCGTCTTTTCTATAGGTGCTGGAGCAGCTTGGCAAAATTGCTAGCTTTGCAACTGCTCCCACTCCAGCTCATGAAATCAGCCTCCTTTCATAGGTTTAGGGCCTGTGCTACACCACAATAGTAGGAACCCAGTCACTGATATTTTGCCCAGAAAGTCATCCCTGCTTTCCAACAACTTTGTGGAGTGTAATGTGTCTGTGCCACTGGACCAAGCTGCCAGTGGGTACACAGTGGGTACAAGATGTCCAATAAGCATGAATGCTACATATCCTTTACACTACATTGGGTTAATCTTCTGGCGGCTGTTAAGGATGCAGGATGGGACACAGCACTGGAGCTTGTCTGCCTGTGAAGGATGCAGGACAGGACACACTACTGAAGCTTTTCAACTGTACACCCTCCTCCTCGCTGACCTCATCCTCCAATAGACATATGCAATTTGTTCCAGTCCGAATATAAATTTGGACAAATTTTTGGTTATTTGGAGATTTGGCTGTATCTGAATCTCTGAATTGAATAGTAACAAATGTTGTTGAAATTAATTTAATTTAATCTAATTCCATATACAGTAATACGAGCGTTTCACAATACCAGCTATTTTTTAAAAAAAAATCTGACTTGATTTGCAAGTGCTGTCTCGAAAGACTAGCAGGATTCAAGCCTTTGTTGTAGCCTTTGTTGTATGTACTACCGTAAGTGGCATTAGGTACGGGGGCGCTGGTGGCTCCCATCGCTTTGTGGAGAACTCGGAGATGCTCGGAGACACTCCCAGCTGGGTGGGGCGGCTGTAACGTGCATCAGAGCATCCGAAAGTGTCAACAGTTCCCTAGTGTCTCCAATCGTCTAAGAGTGTCTCCGAGCATCACCAGCACCCCCGCACCTCTGGCCACATACAGTGCTACATACACCAGCGCCCCCTCACCTCTGACCACATACAGTACTGCATACACCAGCAGTGGTTGTGGAACGAATCATCTGAGTTTCCATTGTTTATTATGGGGAAACTCGCTTTGATATAAGAGTGCTTTGGATTACAAGCATGCTTCTGGAACGAATTATGCTCGTAATTCAAGGTTTTACTGTATTTGTTTTCGAATGAATTCCAAATTTTCAGAACGATTCGAATTTGGATCGGTCAGAAAATTATCAAAAATTTTGAATTTTGTGTGAACAATAGCTGCTTGTTAAGCCGGTCGGGAAGCTGGACGCTGCATACTTAACAGCCAATGACTCATCAGCTGTCAGCGGGTTTCCTCACTGATAGCTGAATGTGAACAAAAGAATGCCGGCAATTAAATATGCAGAAAAAAAACAGTGTGGGGTCCTCCCCGATCCATACCAGGCCCTTATCCAAGCATGCAGCCCAGCAGACCAGGAAAGGGGAGGAGGAGCGAGCACCCTCCCCCCTCCTGATCCATACCAGGTCACATGCCCTCAACATGGGGGGGGGGGCTCTTCTCCCCATAGCACCTTGTCTCTATGTTGATGTGTTTTTTGGGGGGGGAGTTTTTCTTTGTTTTTGTTATAAAATTTTTCAAATAAGTAATTTTTCTCTTTCACCGATGTGCACTTATAGGCTGCACTGATGGACACTGATGAGGAGGCGCTGACGAGGCTGCACTGATATGATATGGAGCCCCACAGGACCCCTTCTTCCAGCACGTGATGATCATTTGGACTTAATTGAAGATCCTTGATGTGCTGGCGAATATCTACATTATCGCACTGATAATTAGGACACTGATGATCAATGTCCTGATTATCAGTGTAAAAGTCCAATGTAACTGTTACAGCACATGAGGAAAGGAATGCCAATAACTGGCAAGCTTGTCTACATGTGATCAGCTGTGATTGGACATAGCTGGTCACATGGTAAAGGGCCATTGTGATTGGAGCTTTACCCCGATCTGTGATCAGCTGTGTACAAAGTACACGGCAATCACAGAGCACACTGGACGTGGGCCCCAGGGGGTGTGGTTCTGGGAGGACATCCATGGATGCCCTCCCAAAACTGGAAAACCATGCTGAAGCCATCTTTCGGCTATAGTATAGCACAGTCAAGAAGTGGTTAAGCAACATTTACAGGAGATAAACTGAATATGCACATGGCGTTATGGAATAGTACAATGTATTCCTTTTGAAGTGACATTTTAAGTCACTCAAAAAATGGTAGGGGGGGTTTCCACCCAGATGTTTATCCAGGCATGCAACTAGCGTGCCCAGAAATGGGAGAGAGCAAATGTGTGCTGTACCAGACCAAGCCACATTCCTTTTAACATGGGGGGAGGGGTACCTTGCAAGGCGGGGCGAGCAAATCCCCTTCTTGCAAGGCACCTGGTCCAAATGTTGAGGGGGAAGAGCCTATAATCCACATATGGTTGCCCCAAAAAGAGTGCGGGGGTTATTGGGGGGAACCTAAAGTGGAATTCATAAGCCCCCTTTATAATAACAGGCCTCCCAGGTATCTGCTGCCTCTCAGGGGAATAAGTACAGGGGTACATTGACCATTTTTTGCATAATATTCCTTTAAATTGTGGCTAGGAATAATGCCCAATTTTTGTTGTCAGGGGGAGGAATAATGTCCCATCATTCGTATAGTGGGAGGAATAGTGCCATTTCAATGGTATCAGTGGGAGGAATAGTGCCATTTCAATGGTATCAGTAGGAGCATTTGTGCTCCATTGTTGGCATCAGTGAGAGGAATAGTGCCTCATTGGTATAAATGGCAGGAATAGTGCACCATCATTGGTGTCAAATTGAGGAATTGTGCACTATTATTGTTGTCAGTCAGAGAAACGGTACTCTTTCACACTAAGGCACAGGCCACGGTAGCGGTAAAGCGCCGCTAGCAGGGCGCTTTTAACCCCCCAGAAGGGGTTAAAAGAACCAGCTTAGCGCTGCTTTCAAATTGCTTTTAATGTGCTTTGAATGTGGCTAAACAAGTAAATAAGAAAGAATGACTCACCCTAATGGCGGGGAATCAAATAGAGGACTTATATTGCATCTGTCATTCCACCATTTTTACGTGTGGATGAACATACCAGATACTTTGAAAGCAGCGCCTATTCATTTCAATGGTAGGGGCGGGTTAGGAGCAGTGTATACACCGCTCCCATACCGCCCCAAAGATGCTGCTTGCAGGTCTTTTTTTCCTGTCTCGCAAGCGCACCGCCCCAGTGTGAAAGCACTCAGGCTTTCACACTGGGGAGACAGAAGAGGCATTTTATAGGCGTTATTTTTAGCGCAAAAATGCCTGTAAAGTGCCTCGTGTGAAAGTGGCTTAAGGGCAAGTTTAATGCCATCAAAGGACTGCATCTGGCCCGTCGGCTGCAGTTTGGGGAACAACGCCTTAGATATTGAGCCGTATGGTTGGCTTGAGTCTATACAGAGTTGTTCAATAGAGGTGATAGCTCTATTGAAATGGTTTTACATGCAAATAATTTTTGATTTACTGGTAATTTCAGATGCTTCATAAGTTTCATATAATGAAAGTAAGCAAGGGACAAGTAATATGTTACTAATGTGATACCTGCTTTCTTCCAGGGTCAGAGGCTACTTGCATACATTTTAGGTAGAAATAGGGAGTTATTAAAATGGGGGAAGGCGCACTATAGACAAAGGCAGTGTGGCTTGGGATCAAGACCACAACAGTGCCTCCATAAGAAGCTGCTTCTTATGGGGTACTAGTCGAAGAGGAGGGGCCTGGAGCGCTGGCAGGGGACCCCAGAGGAGGATTGGGCTGCTCTGTGCAAAACCATTGCACAGAGCAGGTAAGTATAACATGTTTATTATTTAAAATGAGTAAAAGATGAAGGTTTACAATCATTTTAATTCTGCTTAATTTTTTTGTTTACTCATGATCTTATAATGGTGTATGGGGGTTTGCTCCTCCAAACAAATTTGGTAATGCAGTCTAGGTAGTATTACTATGTTAATTATGTTTATCCTGCCAAACCACATATGTGAACGTTTTCCTCATTTCATGAGCATATTGTGGTTAAGAGTGGGAAGTAAATTGAGGGAAAGATGTCTGCTGGGTTGTGGGTTATCTTGGTGCCTAGATAAGAGGTGGCATCAGATTCCCATCTAAAGGAGAATGAGGACCTTAAAATTGCTATATATTAGGTACCTTTGACTTTTCACGGTTTGTTTTGAAATTCGATAGCAGCTCATAGTGGATGAATCATATGCATATATTGGGTAAGAATATTAGGGGAAAACATCTGCATATGCTGCTAATAATTTGTGTGAGTTTGCCCAAGCACAGAGCAGAATTTATTTGATTTCTCTTGTTACTTACCACTTGAAGAAGGTAAGGAAAAGTCAGAGGAACTCAATAGAAAGATAAAACGACAATACACCCTATCCCAAAATGTATTTTATGAGCACAGCAACAAGAGCGGCCACTTACTAGCACAGGCCCTCCGAGCAAAGAAATCTAAAGCCACAATCCATGCACTCAAAACCCCAACCGGCCGTGCCCTAAGAAGCAACCCTGACATAGTGCAAGCTTTTGAACACTTTCACGCAAGCTTATACAACCTATCCTCCTCAGAAAAACAACAAGCTGCCTTTAAAACCAAGCCACTTCTCATAGAGAATTTCCTAAAAAATACATTGCCCCAGATCCCTCACATTGGATATGACAAACACGCTAGATCTCCCCATTACGAAACAGGAATGGGACACTGCGCTTGAACAACTAAAACCTGGAAAGAGCCCGGGTCCAGACAGCCTATCAACCGCCTATTACAGAACCTTTGCGAACATACTCTCTGCCTCCTTCCTTAAGACATTTAACTCCCTATCTCCAGACCAACCCCTCCCCGCAAGCATGTAGGAAGCACATATTGTAGTCATACCCAAAGAGGGGAAAGATCCCACACAACCAGCAAATTACAGGCCAATTTCCCTTCTGAACCTAGATATAAAAATCTTTGCCAAAATCCTAGCAAACAGACTGCTCCCTCTCCTCCCACCCATGATTGGCCGAGACCAGGGAGGCCAGGGATAACACGATTAAAGCAATAAACCTACATCACTTCCTATCCATCTCCAACCAAGCAGGCTTTTTCCTATCCCTAGATGCGGAGAAGGCATTTGATAGGGTGGCCTGGGACTACATGGAAGCTACTCTCCGTCACCTGGGAATGGGTGAGCGCCAATTACGCAAATGATGCTTTACTCAAACCCAACTGCAAGGGCCCGTGTCAATGGCTCCCTGTCAAATGCCTTCCCCATCCTCAATGGTACCAGACAAGGGTGCCCCCTCTCCGCAATACTGTATGTCCTTACCTTAGAAATAACCCTAATATCAAGGACATTCATCCCCCCTCAAAAGAATACAAGCCTTCGCCGATGATATCCTCCTCTTCCTCACTGAACCACATACCTCCCTTCCCAATCTCTTGAAATAATTTAAACAATTTAGAGCAATCTCCAATCTTAAGATAAACTTTTCTAAATCACATGCACTTAACGTCTACCTCCCCGACCGTATAGTGAATCAATGCAAACAAAAACTTCCCTTTCCAATGGCAGAACGAAGGAATCACTTACCTGGGAATACAACTTCCTAGACATCTAGAAAACCTATACAATAAAAACTACCTACTCATACTACAAACTCTTACCAATGACTTCAAAAAATGGAATAAGCCGATCTTCTCATGGTTTGGCAGAGCGGCCATCCTAAAGAGGAACACTTTGCCACGCCTCCTCTACATCCTACAAGCAGCCTCAGTCCATATCCCAACCACCTTCTTCAGAAGCTACAAGAGCCTCTGTACCAGTTTCCTCTGGGGAAACAAAAGACCCAGGATAAGCTACTCTCAACTCCCTCTACCCAAACACAAAGGTGGGATAGGCCTACCAGACATCAAAAACGACCACATCGCCTGTCAACTCACCAGAATAGTAGACTGGAACATACGTGCCAAATATAAAGGCTAGGTCTCCTTGGAAGCCTTCTTCTCTACTCTACCACTCCAGTCCCTCCCCTGGATACCTCCAAAAAATATTCAGACTGATCTCCGACTCCATCCCCTTATTGGCCCACCCCTCAAATGCTTCCAAGAGGCATGCAAAGCGACACCGCTATCCTCAAACCCGGGTCCACTCACCCCCTTCTGCGCAAATCCCGACTTCCCCCCAGGGACAAACAACAAGGAGGCAACAATCCACCACCTCTTTGATCAAGGTAAACCCCTGCCATACGACAAACTACCATCTAAAAATGACAACACCGCTATTTCCCCCTGGAACTACATGCTACTATCACATTATATCCGGGACCTAGACAGGAGGTTCAGGGTCTCCAGACCCCTTTCCCCCTTTGAGATTTGTTGCCATATGCAAGCACCTCAACGCCATCTACTTGCCACGACACATTCTCTTCTAACTACAAATATTCCCTCAAAAACAGGACGGGCATGCCCAGCATGGGAAAGAGACCTAGCTATATCCCTATCTTCAGACGACTGGGAAGAAACATACAGGACCGTACATAAGGGTTCAGTAAATGTAACCACTCAGGAGAATAGGTACAAAATCCTGACCAGATGGTACCGCACACCCACCATGACCAACAAATTCACCCAAACAGCCCAGACACTTGCTGGCGTTGCAATAAGGAGAAAGGGACAATCCTGCACATTTTCTGGGACTGTCTCATCATTCAAGCATATTGGCTAGAGGTACACCGCATTATCACAAAGGTGACCTCATACTCCCTCGAGTTCTCCCCGGCATAATTCCTCCTACACTACTCCACCTCCCCTAACCCCGGATACCTCAAATCCCTCACCATGCATGGTGAACGCTGCCAAACAATGCATCCCAGTCCATTGGGGTACCCCACAACCCCCCTCAATCAAAGAATGGTTGACCAGAATAGCCAAGATAGCACCTAGACCTAACATACAGTTCCACATTACACACCCCGATGTTATAACCAGACTAAAACACCTTGACCTGTCCACTATCAGCCTGGTATCAAAGGCCCATGCTTCAACCAAAGACTCAGGACAACCAGCTCTCTGGCCCTCTCTACCGTCAAACCCCCTCACCTACGTGTGAGGAACATATACTGGAGAAGCCCACATGTTGTCCCCAATTGAACAGTATGTTAATCCTACAGCAGACCGCTGTATCTAATCCATCTACATCTGTTCCGCTTGTACTGTACAACCTGATTCTGTTTCAAAACACGCTGTACTGTACCTATTTTCTTTATTCAATAAAATCTTTATGGAAAAAAAAAAAAGGAAAAGTCAATGGGGGATTTTTATGTTAGGGAGCCAACATAATGAATGCAATTAAGCCTCCATGTGAGAAACATTTTGTCAGTTGGCAGGCCTCCCTAGAAATGAATGCACGGGTTCCAAGCCTCAGTTGTGTCCTTTGCATTTGTAGCAGCTAGCTCCAGTTAAGCAGGCGTTAAGTGGTTAGGCACACCTTAATATAAAATTATAAGAGATGCTGTTGCCATTTTGAGTGATTTGAAAAGAGAAGATGGTAATGCAGCTTCACAATAATTAAAGAAGAACTATGGTCAAAATGATAAAATCAGTATGTTATGCACCTATACGGTCTGTTAAACATCTCACTGGTTGTTTTGCAAAAAAACAGTAAGGATTTTGAGATATCTACCTTGCCCCCTGCTCTCATGAGCACTTACTTTAATGAGGAGACAACTATACTTCCTGGTTTTCAAATTGCCTCAGGTTTGCCTGTTGTCTCGGTTTGCATGCTAGCTCTCTGCAGAAATTTCCCTGGCATCACTGGGGGAGATGGTCTTGTAGTACATGGAAATATCAGGCATTCATTCTACACAGAAGTCCCGATGAGACTCAGCCCACGATCGGCCTGCGAAGCCCCACCCACTCCCGCCTATGTCCCGCCTTTGCCCGCCCACTGCTCTGTCTATACAGCCAGCTCCTAGGTTGGATTTTGTTCAGTTGGTTTACCAGTGGAGAGCAGGCAGGGAGAAGCACACAGATTAATAGACAGATCTGTGTGCAAACTAACCTGTACTGACTTGTGCCTGTTTTACATACCACATGCCCAGCTATTGATTGACAGATGGATGTGTGTTATGTAAAATAGACTGAGCATGATAGAAGGCAGGAGGACTCTGGGAAGTGTAGTTTCTTATGGGAGATACAGAATCTAGTTCACTGAAAGGAAATGACATCTGAGCTCTGCTGAACTCCTCCCATCATCACTAATACTATACATGAAAGAAGGAATGAATAGGGGATTACAGACCACAGTTGCATCTATATGGTAGGAAACTAATAATTTCAGTTATTATGTTTATTACCATGTGTAACTTTCTGGTACTTATATGAGGATTTACTAAAAATAAATATGTATGTTGCCTTTAGTTGTACTTTAAGCTAAAATGTTTTGTTGCTCCACAGAACTGCGCCATTCCAGACTCACCTCGGTTTCAATCTGTATGGAGTACAATATAATGGATGTTTTATTCTAGACAATTTATCATCCTGCAGAAGCTGACAGGTTTAAAGTGTGTTAGGAAATTGGGACAGATGAAAATGTAACATAAAGGGAAAATGTAGGGGAATGTAGCGAAACATTTCCACTTGGCGTGTTGTCTAGGTTGTCTGCTAGCAAAAAGTCCAAAAGGCATCTGTATGTTACATGCAGACATTTTTCTTTAAAGGGCTCTTTTACTCTGTTGGTCTACATTAGCATGCTCATTTAGATTGCCTAATATATCATAACGTACCAAAAAGTGGCGCAGCATGTGGTAATGTATGTTAGTGCATTGCCACATGTTGAGCTGCACTGTAGCGCAAGTGCATTAAAGTGGAATTCCAGGCTAGAACTAAACTTAAACCTGCTACTTCTTACCCCTCCTGCCCCTTCTTACCCCTATACTAACTACCTGTGAACCGTATCAACTATATTAGCTAGGTAACCTAATTGTATAAAGTATAATGTATATCAGAGTTTTTAACCACTTGCCGACCATGTAATGTATATACATGCAAGGTGGACTCATTGTTCTGGGAGGGCGTACTATAACGTCCTCCCAGAATCACGCTCCCACATGCCCCCCTGGGTGCGCACATGGGAGTCTTTGTGCTCCCCGGAGTGATCACAATGTAAACACTGCGGGGTCATCGAGAGTGTCAGCTCTCTCCTCACACCAATCCAGCTTGCGTGGAGAGAAAAGAGATCAATGCCCTGCAGTTGTAAACTGTAAGTTACTGTGTGATTTTGCAGTGCCCAGCCATGCCCAGCAAAGTTCTACTGTGCTACCAGTGCCACATCTGTGCCACCAGTGCCACATCTGTGGCACACCTGTGCTACCACAGTGCCACATCAGTGCCCCACAGTGCCATCAGTGCCACATCAATGCCCTACAGTGCCATCAGTGCCACTACAGTGCTCATCTGTGCCATCAGTGCCACATCTGTGCCACCAGAGTGCCCACCAGTGCCACCTGTGCCCACCAGTGCCACATGTGCCCATCAGTGCCAGTACAGTGCTCACCTGTGCCACTACAGTACCCACCAGTGCCACTACAGTGCTCATCAGTGCTACATTAGTGCAACTACAGTACTCATCTGTGCCATCAGTGCCACATCAGTGCCACCAGAGTGCTCATCAGTGCCACCACAGTGCCACCTGTGCCCACCAGTACCATATGTGCTCATCAGTGCCACCTGTGTCACTACAGTGCCACACCAGTGCCCATCAGTGTCACACCAGTGCCACATCAGTGCCACACCAGTACCACCTGTGCCTTCATTGCCAATAAAGTGCTCATCAGTGCCACTACAGTGCTCATCAGTGCTACATTAGTGCAACTACAGTGCTCATCTGTGCCATACAGTGCCTTCATTGCCACTAAAGTATCCATCTTGCCACTAAAGTGCCCATCAGTGCTACTACAGTGCCATCAGTGCTCATCTGCACCACTAAAGTGCTCATCTGCACCACTGCAGTGCTCTACAGTGCCACTACAGTGCTACATTAGTGCCACTACAGTGCTCATCTGTACCCTACAGTGCAATTGTGCCACTACAGGGCTCATCAGTGCCACTACAGTACCATCGGTGTTCATCTGCACCACTATAGTGCTTTACAGTGCCCATAAGTGCCACTACAGTGCTGATCAGTCCCACTACATTGCTCATCGGTGCCACTACAGTGCCCATAAGTGAGCACTCATCAGTGCCACCCTATCATTGGATCCTCATCAGCGCCCGTCAGTGCCACCTCAGCAGTGCCAGCTAATCAGTGCAGCCGCAGTGCATTAGTGCACATCAGTGCAACCTCATCAGTGCACCCTCATCAGCACCCATCAGTGCATCCACATCGCACCACAGTCACCAGTATGGCAAAAAAATATTCCACTGAGGGGGAATACCAGATTCTGAGCCTGAGCGAAGAGAGCAGCACGGAGCTCTCTGAGTCCGCATCAGCTTCTGGTTTGGATTATGAGCCTGTTGTAAGCAGTGGGTCTGATTCCGAATCGGAGGAAGAAGAACTGGTGCACATGAAACAAAGGCGTTCTGGTGAGGAGCAGCAGGCTACTATAAGTAGCGCAGTGCCATCCACATCTAGCGCAGTACCATCCACCTCTACTGCAGTGCCATCGACAAGAAATGAAGTACCACTGCACAAAGGCCAAGCACTAGTGGGGTTTCATCTCAAAGGGCGAAGACCCATGCCAGCCTTCCCTATGCCATTCAGAGCCCCCTGTGACTTCCCTCTAATTCCGGAGCAGCAAACCTTCCCCCCTTTCACTGCCCAGCCAGGTGTCCATAATATATCGATAATTATAATCGATAATTTTACCTTTCTTGATTTTTTTCATTTGATTTTCACTGAAGACCCCCTATCATCTATCGTGGCCCAGTGCAACCTCTATGCACAACAGTTCCTAGCAAACAACCCTAGTTCTAGTTGCGCCCGTCCCTTTGAGCGGAGAGAACTTACAGTGGAGCAATTTAACATTTTCCTAGGCCTAACATTTAATATGGGACTCACAAAAAAAACTAACTATACTCCTACTGGTCGACCAACCCCCATCCACCACATGCCAATCTATTCATCCCTTATGTCAAGGAAAAAATACCTTATGATTATGCTGTTCCTCCACTATAATGACAACACACTCACACAGTGCCCTCCCGCAATGAACCAGCTTATGACAAATTATTTAAAATTTGCCCCCCTTCTAAATTATTTTTCTCAAAAATTTGCCCAGTTATATTCCCCTCGACCAAAATATCTCTATTGATGAGTTCCTTGTAAAATTCACAGGCAGGCTAGCCATAAAACAGTTTATCCCCAACAAAAGGGCCCGATATGGGGTTAAACGGTACAAACTTTGTGACTGAGCCACCGGCTACATCTATGCCTTCCTGGTCTATGAAGCGAAGGACACCCAACTGCATCCCCATGAATGCCCTGAGTATATTGGAGCCAGTGGAAAGGTTGTTTGGGAGCTTATATATCCACTCCTTGGAAAATGGTACTATCTTTATGTGGATAACTTTTATTCAAATTTGCCCCTCTTCCCCAACCTTTATCAGATGCAGACTCCAGCATGCGGTACAGTCAGAACCAATAGAAAGGGCTTCCCGCAAAAGCTCATTAACGAAAGGCTACAAAGAGGGGAGACAGTGTCTTTGCGGAACCGGGAGCTATTGGCTGTCAAGTGGAGGGACAGACAGAATGTCCACATGCTGACATCAATACACGACGACACCTACGTGGAAATCCCCAGGAGGAGAGGAGGCACAATCCAGAAACCAGCTTGTGTCCGTGAATATAATTTGTTCATGGGGGGTGTCGACTGCAATGACCAGATGATCGAACCCTACCTTCCCACAAGAAAATCCCGCCATTGGTACAAGAAAGTTACTATATACCTTTTCAGTTTGGCCATGTATAACAGTTATGTTATTTACAAAAATATTGACCGAGACCCCCGTATCCTATCTACAATACAATGAAGAAGTCATCACCGCCCTATTGTACCCTGAAGGCCTATCAGAAAATATTCGCTCTGATTCAGTGAGCAGACTACAAGAATGTCACTTTCCTGAAAAATTCCCCATCCATAAAACAGACCAAAGACACCAAAAGAAATGCCGGGTGTGCTCCAAAAGAGGAGGTAGAAGAGACACAGTGTATTTTTGTCCCCAATGCCCTTCCCAACCAGGCCTTTGTATAGGTGACTGTTTCTGCTATTACCATGCTTCACTACATTATTATTGAAGTATGGTAAACGTAATTGTCATTTACAGCCACGCCCCTTATGCCACTACACAGCACTGTACATACCACTGCCTTCTTCGGAACTGACCCTGGCCTGCTATACGACCAAGCTTCTGCCTCACACTAAAAATACCTCTGCCTGCTCCGGAACTGACCCTGGCCTGTTATACGACCCCGCTGCTGCCTAACGCTAAACTGCACCTACCTCTGCCTGCTCTGCAACTGACCCTGGACTGTATGACCATGTTTTTTTGCCTGCCTCTTGGACTGATCTTTTACCCTGTTGCTGGAGTAGTGGGATTCACACACGGGGGTCTCACATATGTGAAGTGCTCCAGAATTGTTTTTCTGGATGAAAAAAATACATTTTTCATTTTATCATTTCCGGATTAGGGTCTGGAGGAATTGGAGGCTTCGAAAGAGATTTGGGTGGGAGACGCCTCTACCCCTGTCCCCATTCTTTCCTGGCCTGCTACCCGTACTATGAATCATGTTCCAGCCTACTACCAGTACCAGTATTTTGGCACTGCTGGCAATATCTCCAACTGCACTGACCCTGGACTGTATATGGACAGTATCCCTGCCTGTATTGACTATGGACAATATTCTTGCCTGCTACCTGGACAATTCAGTTTGCTGTCACTGACCATGTCCCTGCCTGCTGCCTGGATCAGGGCTCTCCTCCTGTGGACAACGGCACTACTAAAACCACAGGTAATCTTTAGTTTACCCTTTGCTCGACAGAATGTATTTTGGGGTGTAATTCTTGGTATGTACATGCTATATATAAGAAATATGAAGATCTTTCAAAAGTGTGATAGGTTGTCAGGAAATTATATGCATAATTTATGTCCCTAGAACACCTGATGGTGCTCCTTGGATGTTGGGCCTCTGTATGTGGCCAAGCTGTGTAAAAGTTTCACTTGGTAATGCCATACTCAGAAGGAGTGGCAGAATGTATTTTGGGGTGTCATTTTTGCTATGTACATGCTATGTGTTGGAAATATCTTATAAATGGACAACTTTGTGTAAAAAAAATGCGGTTTCATTTTTTTCCCACATTTTCCAAAAACTTCTGGAAAAAAATGAACCATTCAAAAGACTCATTATGCCTCATAGATTATATGTTGGGGTGTTAGGTTTCCAAAATTGGGTCATTTTGTGGCTGTTTCCATTGTCCTGGTGCTCCAGGGCCTTCAAAATTGTAATAGGTAGTTGAGCAATGAGATGTGTAATTTATGCTCCTAGAACGCCTGAAGGTGCTACTTCAATGTTGGGCATGCTATGTGACCAGGCTGTGTAAAAGTCACCCACACGTAGTACCTCCATACTCAGGAGAAATAGTAGAATGTATTTTGGTGTGTAATTTGTGGTATGCACATGCCATGTGAGAGAAATAACCCGTTAACATGACCATTTTGTGAAAATAAAAATCTTCATTTTGCAAAGAATTGTGGGAAAAAAATACAACTTCAAAAAACTGACCATGCCTCTTACTAAATACCTTGGAAAGTTTACTTTCAGTCAGTTTTTCAGGTGGACTCGAACGGATGCTCCATTCTCTATGGAACGATAGATGTCAGCGGTGACATGTCCACTGACATCCGTTTCCACTCCAATCTGCTAGATCCAGACGGATGGAAACCCTATTTTCCATCCATCTGGCGGATCGGATTAAAACAGACAGAAGGTCCGTTCTCATCCGATCCCCCATTGAGGAGAGCGTAGCTCTGACAGGTCCATCCTGCACATAGTGCAGAGACTGACCTGTCATCCACTGGCTCAGCGGAGATGAGCGTATGGATACCTGCTGAGCTGCAGATCCCGCTAAAATGGGCTCTGTGCGTGTGAAAGGACCCTAAGTGTCTCAAGAAATTAGATAGGCCGTCAGTACGTCAGGTGTGATCAATTTTGAATAATTGCCACCATAGCTTGTAGACTCTATAACTTTCCCAAAGACCAAATAATGTACACTGATTTGGGTTATTTCTACCAAAGATATGTAGCAGTATAAATTTTGGCAAAAATTACTCATTTGTTTTAGTTTTATAACAGAAATTAAGAAAAATGTTTTCATATATAGTGCAAAAAATAAAAAACTCGGTGATTAAATACCACAAAAAGAAAGCTCTATTTGTGTGAAAAACGGGACGTACGTTTTGTATGGGTACAGTGTTGCATGGCTGAGTAATTGCCATTCAAAAATGGAAAATTAAATTCAAATACGTACCGTAATTTTCCTTTCCTGGATAGCTCCATGGCAGCACAGCTAGGTATAGGCTCTGCCCCCCCCCCCCCCATGCCTCCAGGATTTAACTCATATAAATTTGAGCCCACCTACAGCCTCGGCGTTCTGTAACTAGTCCTACCAAGCTGAGTGGGATCTGTGCTGCCATGGAGCTCGTCAGGAAAGGAAAATTAGGTAAGTATTTTAATTAAATTTTCCATTTTCCTGACGGAGCTATGTCAGCACAGCTGTGAACTAATTAGCCAAACAGGGGAGGGATAATGCTACACACTCCTCAATTCTGGCTAAAAACAGAAGACAGGATGCCTCTGCTAGACTAAACTCATTCAGGCTTCCTCTATACAGTAATAAGCCCTGAATGTATATATTTTGGTGCCCACGTAGCTGCCTTGCAGATAGTCTAAAGCACTCGGCCTGCTGCCACTCTCAAAGTCGAGACCTTTCTAGTGAACAGTGCTGTGAATCTCATGGCACGACCAACCCTTTCAACTTGTAGGCCAAGGAAGCCGTGAAATCATTGTGATCCACCTGGAATGACAAAAAGATGCTCCGACTTCTTGATAGCAGAAGTCGCATTGATTAAACATTGCAAAGCTTGGCCCACATCAGATGGGCTAATTTCTTGAGTACTCCCCAAAAGGAACATAGGAAGGACAACCTCTTGTGTGATATGGATTCTGAAGGTCAGTTCAGGCACAAATTTGCGCACTGGCATAAGAATCACCCTGTCTGGGAAGTACGCAAGTATGGGTTCTTTAAACCCCAAGGCTGCCAATGCTGACTCTCTCCTGGCTGATGTAATTGCCACCAGTAAAACAGTTTTCAGTGAGAGGTACCACAGGGTACCTGACAGGCATCTGATGCAAAAAACATCACACACCGAAGGTAGATCCAAATTGCATCTTGAAACACTGTATAATTCATTGTTGGATGCCCACTATATGCCGGTGAAGGCAGAGATGTGTGCCTATAGCATACTTATGCTTAGACCTAAATCAAGGCCAGCCTGCAGAAATTTCAAACAGACTTCTGAAGAGTCCAGTGTAAAATCTTGATCAGTAGTAATCCTGTGAATTTATGCCATATTCTACTATAAGCACTGTTTTCATAAGAGTATTCACAACCTTTACAAAGCTTTTAAGATCCATTAGCCTCTGCCTTTCAAGACCCAAGCCATCAGACTGAGCCTGTCGTATGCTGGATGAATGGGACTTTAGAGAAGATTTGATCTTACGGGCAGAAGGATTCGATCATTGACACTCATTAGGAGGAGCAGAGGGTACCAAGGCCCCCTCGGCCAATCTGGGATCACCAGAACTGTCCCCTTCCACTGTCACAGCCTTAGCTGGAAGCTGAGAATCAGAGGGAGAGTCAGAAAGGTATGCACTGTCTTGGAGATCCACTCTGCGATCAGCACCTCCACCCCGATTGCATGTGGATTCTGGACCCTGGAATAGAACTTCAGCAACTTGGTGTTGACTGGAGATGTGAGTGGGTCTACCTCTGGAAGAAAATAGCAAGCTCTGTTAGTTCTCGAAAGACTCACAGTAGACTGGACCATCCATTGTCATCCAAACATGTCCTGGATAAAAGTTTGCCTGAAGATTCTTCTGACCAGACACCTAGGCCACAGATAGCTGCAGAAGATTGACTTCTAGAATTCTAGAAACAGAGAAACCTCCTTCAGGAGGGAGAGACTGAGCCTTGTTTCCAGATGTAGGCCTTGCGCTGTCTATCTAACTTCACCAGGACAGATTCACCCCCGATGAGGTAACTGAAGGCTAAGAGCCTGAAATGCTGCTCTCAACTCCAGGATGTTGGACACCATCTTGGACCCTTGAAAAAGACCATTGGCCCTGAACCCATTGCTATTGAAGTAAGGCTCCTGTTCTACTTTACTGGTGTCTGACTTCACGACCAGCCACTAGGTCATCGGAAGGGATTGACATCGCAGACAATTTAATTTCTCCAACCACAAGTTTAGGCCACTGAAACTCGACTTGAATGGCGAGAGAGTTCAATTCAGCCTACCTGAGCTGCTGGAGCGGGGCTAGTTCTACAACTTAATCTGAGATGTAAAGGATGAAAGATCTCCAAGTACGGCCTGAAATGCTTGCCTTAAGGGACCAAGTGTCCATATGAAGCTAAGTTCACAGAAGAGCTACAAAGTGCCCATAAGGCATGTATGGGTGACAAATCCCAAAATACCAGAAGCATCCTGACATGGAGCTCATTGCTGACTTCTTGGATTATGTGCTGGCTTACCAGTTTTCCCTGGACTCCCAACCAGAAATTCAGAAGTTAACCTCTGAAGTGAGCATGGAAACTGATTCTTGAGCTTCGGTCTCCTTTACCTCAACAGACGTTCATCCTGAGTCAGGAAGCCAAACTGACCATATTAAATTTTTATATTTAGGTTTGACCTTCCAAGATCAAGAACAATGCAGTTATTGAGTACATCCTTAAAGGCCATCTTCTGATGGTAAGGTCATGTATGTGGCCAGTCCCACAAGGGGAACCTACTGACCAAAGGAATGCCCCAAATCCTGGACATCTTTCTGTTCAAAAGGGCATAACTGCCATCCTGTTGTGACAACATGCTCCAATCTTTTAGAATGAGCACTTAATTCAGCCACCATAAGGGAATTGTCAAGCTGTCCTCTGGAGGCACTTGAAAAACTTCCACAGCTTTGTTTCTATTTTTTTTTTTTTTTTTAAAGCTCTGTTTATTATTTTGAATGACAGAACAAAACATACAACATCAACCACAGGCGTGCAAGCCGTGTATACTCATATAACCAAGGATAAATTTCGAAATTTTTTTTTTTTTTTTTATCTTTGTTTCGACACCTTCAAAAAGTTCACGGAGGTCTCCTGTCGAACTGTTAAGGGAATACCACCGACTTAATTCACGAGTAAGATTTTCTAACCTCGTACAACAGTGTTGTCCTACCGTCAATACGGGAAAACTTGTCTTTCTACAGGTCCTAAACCCCGTAAGGAAACCAGTCATCCAAGGGGAACACCCTGACCGGTGTATGTACTGGAATGGTAGTCTTCTACCGGAAATTCCTACATGAGTTATTGACGTAACAAGAACTAGAACCTTCCAGT